>CM023357.1:5325338-5382135 GCA_013282895.1 Eriosoma lanigerum | reverse complement strand
GAATTATGTGCTTCAAGTTTAATTGCAAGAATGAAAACATAATCCATCGTCAAATAAATCATGTTAGTTGTTTTACTTTGCCATAAAGAATAATGTATATTAAAAATGCTAAAGCAACAAAACACGTAGGAGCATATATTATAGCTTGTTATACTGAATAATTTATTTACAGTAAATTAAAATATATTATACTCTTCTTTCGGAAACTCGATAAAGAAATAAAATATTAATATCAAATATAATTTTTAAATATAAAATTGTAAACTAGAAATATTATTACATAATCATATAACATCATAATGTACCTTAAATATTAGTTAAATATATATTTGTTTAGGTCACTAACAATTTTTTTATCATATTACAATTCACAATAATTTGCCTCGGAAATTGTAACTAATAAATAATTTTATAATTTAATAATATAAACCTATCTTCAATTACGACAGATCGATTCTACCTTAATTAAAAAATATAAACAACTTAATTCAGTGGCGATTTATGTGAGGCATACTCTGGTTTCGACCTCTCTCATAGACCTCTCTCTTCATTTTCGAAGAATAGCAAAAATCATTTTATAATATTATAAACTCATTACATAATACCTTAATTATTAAACTACCCCTTTCCCCAGAAAAAAATTGAAATATTCCACTGGTTATATAATATTAAGTATATTATAAAACAATATTTTACTTGTATATTAATAACAAACATCGTACAAGTATTTCTTATAAATTATATATATTTAAGGTAATATTATCTTAATATTAAGTGTATCTTTCACGAAAATTTAAAGATTGTCACCATATTCTATTAACATTTGAATTCTACGTAAGTTTATTGTGTATATATAATACACAAAATACACTTACTATAAATTCAGTTCAATGAACTGGACCAGACATTCGACTAATAATAATAATCTGTTTAAATTTCAAATAGTATTCAAAATGTTCCAATTTCCATTCAAAGAATTTTATCTAGCGAATTAATATAACGACATAAATAACTTAGAAACTATATAAAATATATTATTATACATGAATTTTATAAAATTTCAATAAAGTAGACATAAACTATATTATTATTAAGACAATATATGTCAAATATCTAGTATATAATACGAGCTTAATATTGTTACTTTCTTATTCTCCTTTATCTTCTCATGTACTAACTTTTTATAGTCAGACAACCCTATAGTCCTTATTTCATTTAACTCAATTTTCTAATTTACACTAATCATATTTTCATACGTGTTTTCAATCATATAGGTACCTACATTCCACCCAAATTCAGTTCCCCTATTCTTTTTCCTTAAGCAAATATTTCCCTTTCTTATATTACTACATCAAAATTCCTCTCCCCCTTAAAATATTACTGAGCCATCTCGATTAATTTTTTTTTGTATTTTGGATACTATTGAAGTCACTTCTATATCCTACTCATTTCTGGCATTCCTTGTAGTTCTATTTCTTCTATAGTTACCATAATATTAATTTATAACTATTATTATCTCTGTAAAACTCAATTTATTACATTCTAACTATTATTATACAGACCAAAATTCTTATCAGAACAAAATTTCTGTCTTAAACATTTTTTAATATGGGTTATAAAATGTATTATTACATTTAAACGAACATGATACAAACATGTCAGTTAATAAATATATTTAAATTATCGTTAAATATCACATATAAATATTTAATAAAAAAAAAAAAACAATTAAAGCAAGTATCTATTATCATTATTAAAATCAGAATAAATATTAAAGAGTATATTTCTAGCTAAGATTAACAGATAAATGTTGAATTATATAAATTATATTAATTGATTATATTCATTTAATCGAGATTTTGATTTTTAAGAATTTTTTTAATCAGTTGAAAAATAATATTTCTGACGTCATTTTTTAAAATATTTTTGTATCATGACATGTAAAATATAAAATTTGTTTTATCAATATTATCATGAACGCTCTCAGTGCATACAAAATGTTAACTCAGATGATTATATCTCTCTTATTTATGAATTTTATAGCTGCAACAATATCATAATTATATTATGATTGTATCACACTATCATAGTATCACACAATATAATATACACTATAATAATGGCGTCAGAAATATGATTTTTCCAAAAATTTTAAAAAAATCCTAAAATTCGAAATCTTAAATAAATTGTGAGATCGACACTTCAAAATTCTCATATAAATATACTCTTTTAAATGGCTATCTATCTTCAAATTTTACATTACTTAAAAAATAAAGAGTTTATTTTTTATTTTTTTATGAGACGCATTTTTTAAACAAGTAATAAAGGTAATATATTACCTTAATAATAATTGGAATAAAACTACATTCAAAAATTTTAATATTTTGCGGAGATATTGTAATTAGTACACAGATTTGGAACACGGTATATACGAAATCGCAATTCAGTCAATATTATGCATGCCGAAGGGAACTATAACAATATTTTAGTTTGTTTGCTAATACGCTGCCAAAGAATAGAAAATGTCAAGTGAATAATATGCCTTTTGGGATATGATTAGTTTTTGGAAACATGTGAAACTTTTGTGTAGATATTCCTTGAACAACTTTAAGAAAATGTATAAATTAAACAGAAAACAATGATAAGATGTTTCATAAATGGATGGAAATAACTGAGATAATATATGTGATTACCTACCTTATTAACTACTTATTTAATCTGATAATAAATATAAAACAATAAATTTAAATATAATCAATATATTTATAATATTTAAATAAAATAAAATGTATAATAATATATGAATTAAAATAACAAATAACAATGCATTAAAAAATTCGTTTATGGTTTTTACCGTAAAACTATTGTTTAGTTAGTATTTTATGACCTAACTTTGTCAACTATAAACTTAATATTAAAACTTACATTTTTATGAACTTCTTATATTTTTTATTTGTTTATATTTCAGCTAAAATTTTTGATAGGTTTATTTTTATTTATATTGAACATTGTAGTTTTAGTTGAATTAAATTTATTAGGTATATTTATTTATAACTTATTTTATTATTTAATGTTATAATAGTAATATAGAAGTTATTTAAAATTAAAAATATTTATAGACATTTGCAACTATGTTGGGTATATAAAGTTGTTTCTAAAGTATAAAATTAAAATATAATTTATTATTCATTTATATTTTATAAAACAATAAACAACGTACAATTTAAAACGAATATCTTTAAAATAAATTTAATTTCATAAATAAATATTTTGGAACTTAGTCATATTTATAATTTAATTATGTATATCTAAACAATGTAATCTAAACATTATCATAAACAAAGTAACTACCTATATTTACTTTAATAATATAATTTTTATTAAATTGAAAAACTAACACATCAGAAATTTCACTAAAATATTGTAGTATGAAAACATATTTTTCTATATCATGATATTTGTATCCATATAATTTTATAAAATCCAGATTGATTTAAACTTTAAATTATTTAAATAAATATTGTATTATTCTCTCACAATTTTTTTTTAGTATTTAAAATAATGTTTTATATTAATGATTAATCATCATTTATAAGTTTTTAGGTAGATACAAATTGTAAAGTGGCATGCGAGATTCTGGTTTTGTATACTATATTGTAATTAATTTGAGATTATCGTTTTTATCATTTATTTCTTAACCAATTAATTGTTTATAAAACGTAATAATTCTGGAATTACTATAAATGAAACCAATTACATATTTCACAGCACTACTGGAAGCGATATAAATTAAATAGATTATTGTTGTAATATATCTTATTATTGTAATATTATAATGATCATCGATATAATTTGGAGGTTAGATTCATGGATCTAATTTTAAAAATCATAAACAAAACACTATTAATGGACTGAGGTATTTGTTGAAAGGTGTACTTATATAAACAGGTATTTATAATAATAAATAATATAAATATTCTCAAACTTTTATGTAATACAAACAAATATTAAAAACTAAATCTATATAAATATATATATATGTACTCGTATGTTGTAATTGTATTATCGTTAAATTAATAGTTAATTACAATATTTTAAAATTGTTATTTTATTATCCTATGCTATTTACATATAGTTAAGTAAAAAGATAAGTTTATATTCTTTATTTGTATCCAAACTTGCAAAATATTTCTTTCATCCAATATAACAAGACCTTCACAAAAATTACTCGATTTCTTTAGAGATCATATAAAAGCTTCTCTCTATTTTTAAAGCCACTTGAAATAATGTATCTTTCGTATATAAGAGTATCAAATATCTAGACAATATCACTGAATTTTATAAACAATTTTCTATCCTTTTTCGTTGATCCACATATTGATTGTCAACAAACTCATTTTCTTTAACTGATGAACTATTCTGTATAATGGGCTACAATTGAATTTCACCGGTAGGGTACTTTTCGCGTGTTTGCAATAAAAGAAAATTGAATTTTTACGCAATGAAGTTTTTGCCGACCTCCAACAAGATAACCCTAAAATAAAATTACAAACAGAACAGTTTACGCATAGTATTACGGACGTAAGTTATACTGACTTACGTAAGTATAATGAAATGTACATTAAAATAGCAACTTTTTTTTTATTATTCTTTAATTTTTGTGAAAGGCATGTGCTTGTATTTGTTGCAAATAAATACTTTACGTTTTTCTTGCTGTATTGATACTTTCGTATTCGGATTTCTTTTTGTGTACTTATTTTTTATCAGAATGGATCCATCTTTAGTCGAAAATACTGGTACATTTCATAAAATGAGATCGTAATGAAAAAGACATTTTACTCCTCAATAGACTACGATGATTTTCAGTTGAAGAATTTTACTTAATTAATGTTATTTACATTATATATTTTATTTTTATTTTTCAAATTATCTTAATGAGAAATTATTATTTGAAATATATTATAACAACAAATTACCGAATTGAATAGAAATAGAAATAATATAATATTTTACTTTATGTAGGTATACAAATTATCTAATATTTTAAGATTGTAATATATAAATAAAAGTTTATTTCAATAAACTTAACTACTAATGAAACTCTATTTATATCTTAATTATTAATAAAAAAATATATTCAAGGTAATTTCAAATTATTAAATGTGATTTAATAGTTGTATATTATTCATAACTAATTCAGAATACTGTTTATTGTTACCTTATGTAATATATATTATTAAGTTGCTAAAAATATTTTTTAAATAATTTACCAAACATTAGTATTAAAAAAAGAGACACATTTCTTAACTACGTAAATAATATTTCATTTAACTGAAAACATTTTTTTCTTATTTTTTTCTTTTTATATATATATATATATTATAAATAAGGTCTGCGATATATTATTGTCCTTTGAACTTTCTTTAACTAATCTTAAAGCTAGGTTTCACATTTAGTTATTTATAGTTTTAAAATGAAGGTACATATAATTTCTCCGTTTTCAATTTTGCCTTCTTTTAAAGTAGTTGGGTGTTTTAATGTTTTATAATTAAACTACGTGCATCTTTATATTTTGTTCATTCGATCACTATAATATTTTGGATGCTTTGGTACCCGTTTTATATATCACATGTTGACTTTAGATTTTTGGTTATAAGATAGAAGTTAGTTAAAAAGGTAAATTCAATTCTTGTAATTATTCCTTCATCACTACTATTTATCTTGGTGGTGGGGGGAATTTCAATTATTTGTTAGTATTTACATTAACATTGTTTAAAAAGGATAATGTCATTCTAGTTTCTTTGTCATATATCCATTATTTTGGTTTCAATGTCAATAATATAACCTCAGTAGTTGCGTGTGGATATGTATTTTCAGTGATGTTTGAGATGTAGTGACTTTATTGACAACCAGATTTTTTTTAATTTTCGGGTATTCCTATGTAGGAAAGGACCCCATGAAGGCATGAAAATAAAAATAATATGTTTAATTATAATAAAAAATCATACTCTTGAGTATCAATTATTTTTAAAATAAATGACAATATCAGATTTATCTTTCTAACGTGATATCTATTTAGTTTTGGCATATGTGTGACTGACAAAGGTCAAAAGTAAAATGAATGCATACTCTTAAATCTACAAATTAATTATTTCACCTAAACTTGAATTCCTAGTTTATTAAAAACCATTTACGTGTAGAAAATTAACACAATTTATACATATATAGTTGTCTTTGATAACTATAAATTATAATTATTATTCATAAACATTTAAAAAAATATCTAATAATTTATTCGATATATTAACTTTCTTATTATATTAATATTTTTATGCATACAAAATGTACATATATAATAATAATAAAATGTACAATAATAATTATAGTATAATATAATAAGTATAAATAATGTATTTTTTATTCAATAACTACCATAAAATATTAATATATTGTTCAAATTGTCAACGATTTTGTTAATATAATAAAATATTTGAGTTTTGACCTTCTAGTACATAACTGTTTTAACGCAGCGACAAAAATAAAATTGTATACCTAATTGCATTGTTAACATTATTTTTTTATATAATAAAGAAAAAAAATCAAAGAACAAAAATTTGATTAATTGTTTTATGTACCTAAATATAAACGATAGTTTATTAGGTAATCTAAACTAAACGAAATAAATTTAATAGGTGTAATTAATTTCATGTATGATATATAATTTTTGTTCAATAAATAATAATTTTAAAGTAGATTTATTAAGAAGTTTATACATATATCAATAAATCTAACAAATTATAGATTATATAATATTATCTACGTTTTATATAACATATAAACTATGAAATGACAAATTTGTATATTGCCATGAAAAATTGAACATGACCTAATTAACTAAAATTCCTTGGTTTAGTCCTTAGTCTTGACCTATGTTAATTGAATTAATAGTTAATAAAAAATAATTTAATAATCTTAACTATATTATGGTAAATATATGTTATATAATACAAATACTTATTAAATTAATATATAAACTGTTTATGAAATATAAATGATTGTGTGTAATGTAAAGATTGTTAGATAATTCAATGTTTAACTAAATTAAAAAAACAAAAAATATTATTATTCCAAAAAGTGATAACGCTGTAAAAGTATAAACTTCACACTCGGTGTTCCAACATAGAAAGGATTTAGTGCCGAACGTGTCGAACGGACAAAAGACTTTAAGCTGGGAAAACAATGTGTGTATATAAAAATAGTATGTACATGTATACATTATCAACAGTTAACTTTTAAGTACGGAGTACGGATCGAGGTCGTAAATATTTGAATCGTGACTGAAACATAATCCTAACAAATCGGAACAATAATAATAATTACATTGCATATAGTATACACGATCGTAAATATAGCCAATATATAGTGATTTTTACGTGATTGTGTTTATATAGTATAATGACCACGCGAGTATATCATATATAAATATATTATTTGTAACCTAACCTGGTATACAGGTCGCATCTTATACATAATATGAGGAAATGTCTCGGAACTCGAATGGATTTATCTCCCTTAAAATTAAGAGGAATAATTAAGACTTAAGACCCTTAAATTTCATAACAATACAATAATCAATTTATTACTATATAGTTTTCACTACATGTAATGTACAATATTATTAAAAAACTAGTAATTTTTTATGAGAAAAATATGGAATTTTTAGGTTTAGAATATTTACAAATTTCTGTCATTATTTCTGAGTAGCATACTAAAAATTATGTTAATTTGGAATATTTTGAAGAAGGTATTTATTATTGACTCAAAATATATCATTTTATTTTATTTGACAATGATTAAGAAATTATTTGTGAATTTAGTGAAATATAAATTAAAATATCATCTAGAAATTATATCACTTGCACATATATAATTACCTAGTAATTACATAAATAGCTTATTTTTTTTTATATAGACATACATAATCCGTTATTAATAAAGTAAATTAATTTTTTATTTTTAAATTAAAATTTTTATTTTGATATAAAATTATGACAATAAAATTAAATGTGTTAATAGTGTACAATATTAAATATGGTACTTACCTATACATATTTTAGACTGACGAAACAGATTTAAATAGGTTTATTATAGAATTATTTTTCGTCGAAATAAGTCACCGCATTGCCTTAATTTTACAAGCTAATATGACTACACAAAGTAATAAATAAATAACATAAATTATACACATTTCATAACATCAACATCGACTTCGACAAACATGCTTTTCGTATTCCATTGCCTTATATTCTCAGTATCATTAGACAAGTTTTCACCATCTCCCACATTCTTTTTTTCTTTCCTTAGATAGTTTTACGTGTTGGCATTTTTCCGATGAGTAATGATTCTTTGTGATTTCAAACTGCGTATCGCTTCCACCGAATACCAACCTCACGGTTCCCTTGTGAGTGCTGGTATTGTAGTTTTTGCCATGTTGGGGTGATTTCTTGATAATGGAGTCATAATTCGCCGAAACCATTAATATTTGTAGCGAGATATTTCATCAGAATTTTACTGAAGATAATGGAGAAAAAAATATAAGAATGGTCATCATCATCAAACAAGATAATGTATCTTATAAAGACATCCGCGGTAAACAAAATAAGTATTTAAAAATCAATAGAATTACAAAATAGTTTACTTAGTGTAGTTGTAAATATCAATTTGCCATTAAAAACTTTGTTATTACGTACATGGCTGTATAAAAAATTCTGATTCTAGTCAAAACTAGTCATATATGTATACCATATTATAATACTATATATTGAATAATGATAATCATAATAATTCATTAGCGGTTTACTATCCTGGTATGATTGATTTGAAACCATTCTATATTTAATTAATTTTAAAATTCCTACTCGTACACTACCTGTTAGATTGCTCCATTCCTTATTCCAATATGCTCTAACAAATATATACTCAATGAACTGTAAATCATATATAATACGTAGAATAATACTATCATCAGGATCGTTTTAGGAAAATATGAATTTATTGTATTTTTTATTTTATTTATATCACTTATAGTATTTCACCAGACTTTTTGAGAGTTCACCAACGACGTTTTTTTATATTCTTTAAACTTGTTTTGCTTTTTAACAAATATATTAATATAATATTAAGACTATTAAATTAAAAAAGCTCCTGGTATAAACAACAACGAAAATATTAAACAAATATTTCTTGAACCTATGTAGATTTTAAGATATGTATATATATACCAAAAATATTACATTTATATAAAATAACATTGTTACACATTTGTTACAACATAATATTTAAAATAACAGTTGGGTGCGTAATAAATTTAAATGTATGGTTTTTCATAAACCGTTTCCTTATATCAACAAACGATAGCATTTCCGCATGAAAACCTATATAATATGAGATTACCATACTTGTAATGTATATGCTCATTATCTGATAAGACAATTGAATTGTTTAACCAACTGACCTTGTTCAAATGTAGGACTTTACAGCAAAAAAAAAAAATATATATATATATATGTATATAAAGGAGGTACATATTTATCGAAAACTAAACTTTATGCATTTACCGTGACCAATTTTCACACCATTCTATATTTCGCAATGCCCTTGTATCGTAGAGCCTCGTACATATTATATCAAATATAATATATGTAATTATAATATTATATCAGATAGGTAATTATTTCAATATATTCTGTATTATATTATACTAATATATACATGGCGAAAAGGACTTTTCTCGATAATTACATAAACTTCATTATTTTCTGGTGAATATTTAATCTAAGACATTGAAATCATCCGTTATTCAACATTTACAAAAATAATTTTAAATAATTATATATATATCTACCTATACTTTTCTCATTTTTTGATAAATTTTTATTTAGTTTTAAATATTATATTTAATGTATTTGCACGTTTACATCACGTAATCTACAATTTATTTTCTTTAAATTTGTGACTAGATAATAAATACATTTTTAATTTATAAAAAAGTCTATAATCAATATAAATAATATTTACCAATTTATTTATCATAAGATAATACTTCAATAATTAATAATTATAATCACATTTAATGGTTTATATATAAAAAATTAATATATAAATGGATGGATAATAATACTACTTAAAAAATTATAAACTATGTGTATTACCTATAATTACTACTCTTGCGTGATATGAAAATTTTCCATGAGAAAAAGAAAAATTTTAATTTATTTACAATCAATAAAAATACTTTTTTTTATTTGTTATTTATATTTTAATTATCAAAAAATGATTTATTTCTTGGTTGTTTTTTTTAATAGAGGTATATAGTATTACATTCAAATATATTTCCATTTTTTAAATTCATAACATCATTATTTACAGTAATAATAATAGTGATGTGAGTAAGAAATTTCTTAACAAAATAAATATATATATTTTTTACGTACAACTATTTTGTTTTTATAAATTAGCAACACTGTTATTGTGATATCTCCAATCACGGACTTCTAATCGTATATTAGAGGGAAAATGTTAAAATGTTAATGTGTGTGATTACTGATTAGATAATTCGTTATAGTGTTATACAGCGACACAGCGTCTTAACAATAAGTATTTTAGTAATATTTGACTCTAAAAGTTTAAAATATTATTCAATCCTGTATTCTTGACTCTTGTTGAGTCATTATTATTAAATATGGAATATTCTCATGTCTTTCTTGAAGTTGAAAATAAAATTCAAAAAACATTTTTTTTTTTTAATTTTCCTATACATTTGTTTTATTGTTTTGAACTTTTGAATAATATTTATTATTTAAGTATAAAATAAAATAAATTGTTTTGACTAAATAAGACTTATAATAAAGAATTGAGTCTATGTCTATTTAAAAATATATTTATTGATTATTATTTATTTAAATTAAATTTACTAATACCATTTATAAATTAGATCAAATTAGGGAATAAAATATTTATCTTAATTTAAAGATTAATTTTAAATACATTAAAGCTAATTAACAAAAAAATTAGGTTTGATAAGTTAAATTAAAGTCAAATTTTCAAAAAACATTTATTTTTGAAATTTCTGAAAATTTCTTCAAAATTAAATTTCTGAAATTTAACATCTCTAAATAATAATAATGAACTATTATCAAATACAGTCATTAAGGATGTATCTATCACTTAAGCTACTTTAAACATTTTGTTACAAAGGACCAAGATTAACACTGTTTCAGTTTAGAGATATTTCAGATACAACTACTACAAAAGCGAAGATAACTACAATTAATATTTTGTACAGTCAGCCCATTGTTAAGATACATATTATAATATTATGTTATGAGATATTGTTTGAAAACATTCAAAGTTTATAAAATCTTTTCAGCCATTTAATTATTAGACTCTTCTTCCATAAAATATGTTATCTTTTATCTATAAGAATTTCTGGGTTAAATACTGATAACCATGGCCGGCTTCATATACGATCGACCCATGCGACAGCGCGGATCACCAATTTTATATTTTATAGGCGCTTCGCACTATAGTTAAAATATTGATTCGGTAAATAATTGAGCACGAGAGGCCCTGAATATTTCTTCGCACAGAGCGTCAAATTAGTTAAAGCCGGGTCCTGCTGATAACTGAGTTCAGTTAATTCACTTAATTTTATAAACTTATTTGTAATCTAAATTTGTAAAATTATAACGACCCTTGTTTTTTCTCATCTTCTAAATTAAACTAAAATGGTTATTTTATTAAATTGATAATATTAGTGTATTAACATTAATCAACTACAACATGATGTTCTAAATGAGTTGTATACAATAAAACATATTTAACTTTTCTAAATAATTATCTTTGAAAACAAATTTTAAGTCAACTTTAAGATATTAAATGTTATACTTCAATTGTAGTTATATATATACATTATAGAAACCTTAAAAATAATTATAGTAATTCATTAAAATATATTATAAACTACTATATATATTAACAAATACATTTAATACTTAAATAATTTTTAAATATATTGAAATATATTAATATTCTTTGTAGTTAATTTGTATTAACATACATGTTGCGTATGCTGCCAAAAATTCAAATAATTATTATTATTATTTTTAATTTTACACATACGTAATTTTATTAATATAAATATAACTTATTATATAACTATAAAATGTGTATGGATACCAATTTTACTAGTATTATAATGCTCAAAGTTAACGCTTTTTAACATGTATTTAAAATTAATAATAAACATAATAGTTACCACCTACTATTATTATAAATGTAAAACCTGATAGTGGTTCAAAATAATCTAATAAAATAAAATATTAATAAATCCGATATTTTCATAAACATTATATTATAATATAATACTCGGACAAATGAAAATTGATGATTGACAAATTACATATTTGTCCAAACCGAATATACGATTATTGCATTTTTTGATTATTAGTTATATATGTTTATCGTTTCAAATAAAAATATATACAAAAAAAAAAAATAATACAAACAATTGCAAAGCACGTATACCTTCTATTAAAGCATAGTGCAGACTATAAAATATTTGCGAACAATATGTTTTCATTAAGAATTCATCGAATGCTAGTCAATTGTGCACAATATGACATACACAATGTTAATTAACATAATAATAACGAATAGAAAAAAATATTTTATTATGTGCAACAAAAATAATTATTATATTGTAATGTCGTATGTAATTTTTTGTAAAATAATATTTTAATAATTACACTTTTCAACACGATTAATATTAGTTAAAATTAATTAATGACAAAACAAATCAAGACTTAAATGAATTATAATGTTTTTTTAATCGATTTTAAATATTTTGATTTATTGTTTTCATAGTAGTAACAAATATTTAAATCATTCAGTATACTTAATTATTAAATTCAAAATTTGTGAAACAAATAAAACAAGTAAAACAAATATATTTCAATATTTAATTTTATATATTACACAGTTTTCAATCGTGTTCAATTAAATGATTGTACTAATTTTATAAAAACAATTGTTACAAAATACAATATAATATACAATTTTTCAGATTTGATCTATTCCAATTCAACAAAAACCTTATTTTTCTTGAAAATTTTTCTTAATACTTATTAGGAATTCCAATATTATCGATCAAAATGAATAATAAAATTAATACCTACATTGCTTCATATAAAATGTTTTGCTGTATTTTAAAAATAGGTATTAGTACACACAGGTACTACACAGACTGTATAGATATGAATATTTTTTTGTTATAATTATGTATTTATAATCTATAATTTTTAATTTAAGATGTTTTTAAAATAAAAAAACAGAAAACAGATCATTCTATATCGAATTTAAAGCCATTATTTCCCTTATTAATTATAATACATTTATTTTAATACAAAATTAGATTCGATTAAGTGTTAATTTGTATGTAATTTAATAATATATTATATTTTTTAATGTTTAAGTAAAATATGTAATATTTCTAATTATCATTATCAAAACTATTTTATTTGGATTTTTCAAACGCACAATACAGAATCAATCACTTAATAAAATTTAAAAAAAAAATTAAATCTCATAAATAATGAACATTTTAATTTTTGGACGACGTCCCAAGGACGTTACTAGTTTTCCTCCAGACGGTAGCTACTATATAATATATAATATTATTCGGTGTACATTTATGTAGGAACACGTTTTGTATTCGAGAAAGACTAATATCGAAACGAAACGAAATATAGAAATAAAATAAAATGATAATAAAACGTAACTTAAGATTATAATCAGTAGGCGGTGTACACAGGCCAGGATCGAAAATAAAAGGGCCGAACACCCTATCGCGGCCGTATAGTATAGCGTATAGTGTTGTACGTATATAACTGGATTAAAAATGTAGGTAGGTATACGAGTAAAATAATAAAAATAGAAAGAGAGAAAGAAATATACCGTCGTCGTTGTCCTTTTAAAGTGGTTTTGAACATTAACTTGGCCGTTCGACCGTCTAAAAAAAAAAAAAAAAAAATCCCGTCCATTTGGTTCTGGATCGTAAAGAACCGTGTCTGTAAGGTACATAATATGTTTGTAATTCCACGTGAAATGGGGTAAGAGAGAACACGTAAATATAATACGCACACACATACATATTGTATTTACAAAGAGGTCTCTCTTTGTTTTCCGATCCCAGCAAGAGGTATCGGCGTCACGTGATGACAACCGGTTCTACACACACATCACGTGCTGTTACGTGTGTGCCCATTTAAAATATATATATATATTATACTGTATGGCTAAGACAATAAGAAGAATAAAGTAACGATAATGACGATGGTGATGATAATAATGAAAGATTAAATTAAACAAATTGAATTTTGTGTTTCTTTCCATTATGTGCGCAAATAGTGCTGGACGAAAGAAATTTCCATTATCGGTCTACTATAGCACAGATTGTTGGACCTATTCTAAAAACGAACGTCAACTTATATCGAAACGGAAAATAAAAGATTTAAACCGGAATAGACACGTCGTTGTTTATATCTATAAACTATGAAATTGATAATCGATTTTGAAATGAAAATAAACATCTAGTTCGTATTTCATATTAGTTAATAGCTAATTTCAAGTATATTTTCAATCTGTGAGAAAAATGATTGGAAATGCTGAATTAGGTTGTAAATAACAAGAATATATTTGATGCTGTATACATTAGGTTTATCATTCTTATTGAAATATTCATTGAATTTGTATAAGTAATAATTATCTAATAATGTATAGGTGAAATTTAATTTTCTCAAAGCGAGCTAAATAGTTCGCTTAAATCTTTGATTGCAGTTTGTGAAAAATTATATGATGAGGAACCATGGTTAGTTATTACGCTTTAGCGTTACTATAGCCCATAGTAAAATAATTTTTTCGTGTTATCGTTAGGTGTTATACAAAATATAATATTTCATTTCATATCAATCATTATCTATCTAGAATTACTGTTTAAAAAAATATTATTAATAATATTATATTACCATATCTTATATCAACGCGCGATATTTCATCAATCATTATTTTTTATTCTTTATAAAGAATAAAATATATATTATGATTCTTTTTAAGTAAAAATTATGTAAATATATTCTAAACTAAATAAACAAAAACACAATAATATAATTCGATGAATAAAAGTACTTAAATACATTATAATTATTTGTATTTATTTCATGTATAAAATATATAATTATAGAATTATTAATGATTATGAAAAAATATTAAACATTTTTTTGACATTTTGTTCATCATAAATCGTACAATTACAATTATTTTCTCATAAAAACCGAAAAAATTATATAAAATTCAATGAAATCAGCAATATTTATAATATTCTTTTAATTCATATTGAATTGAGTCATCAATTCGTATAAAATGGAAGTTTAATAGTATTACTATTTTATAATGAAGGTTTAAAAGGATAATAATTAATAATATATATAATATATAATAATGAAAGATGTATTATATGCTATAATATAATATACATTATAAAATTATATTAGACTTATAAATAACATATATATATATATATAAATTATCTTTTTATTAAATACTTATTAATCAAAAAATATAACATATTTTGATTATATCACCAAAAACAAAACAATAATAGTTTACACTTCTATTTATCTATATGTTATTATACATTATTATAGAATATTATTTTTACATTAATATTTGTAAAATATAATATACTTCAAAAATTAAATTTCAAAATCATAATAATATAATAGTTGGAACTTTTATTATTTTTATGAACATGAAAGAGTCTTTGTAATTAATATTAGGTGAAAAATAATGAGAAATTGTGACTCGTTAATATTAATTAAAAAATAAAATAAAATAAAAAACATTATAATAAATACAATTATATATTCTCTCTACATATCGAGTGACCCCCGTGGCTATCGGCTGAAGGATTTACTGGTGTAACAGAGGTAGCTGGTTGCAAAGAATAAAAAATAATAAAATAAAAGTAATAAAAATAAAACCGGTTTCCAAGTCGAGAGATAGAAAACAGCCAGAGGCAATCAATGTGTTGTTATAGACGTATAGTCATCTTTACGATCGTTTTATTGCGTTGTATTCCGTAGGCTGTTGTATTTCGGCCTAAATTTATTACCAAGTAATATTGTATACATACATATAATATATTTTATTTTACTTTGTTTTTACAAGACCCAAATTTAATAACCTAATAATAATAATAATAACAATTATGGTGGTTTCATAAGTATACAGATAACATTTTTTTTTATGGCTTATATGAAGGCCGTTATTCGAAATTGTTTCGGCACGAAATCTGCATCAGGAAATATTATTGACATTTTACAGTAGACGTAGGCAGTTTGTAAATTATTTTACAGTAATTACTGTAAAACATTAAAAAAAAATAAAAAAATACAACCTATAAATGTCATCTATTATGACACTAAGGTTTCATAATGTATTAATAAGTAGTTAAGTACTATTTGACATAATATTTGATTGACATCCAGAAAATAACTGGCCAAACAAATCATATTAATAGTAATATTTACTAATTAGAACTTAAATTAAATCTGATTTATATATAGATTGATTTGAAATATATAAATGCATACATTTCTATAATTATGAAATAGTATTACTTATAAACAATTTACTTACTTTAATCAACCTTTGATCACAAAATTATTGTACTCAGTAAAACCTAAATTGATAACATATCAATTATTCTGATATCATAAGATCTATGATGATTTATGGTATTATTTATGGATATTATGGTAGTGGTTCATACTGCTTATATAAATATTAAATATGTCTTTGTTGTAAAGTTTTGAATATATCTCGACAGTCATCTAAGTTTTGTTCTAAATAAATTTACAAACGTTAGTCATACCCTGCTGCCAACAAATATAAAGGTACTGTAGATATTATCAACGTAGATATCATCTATTATACGGTATTTTCGCCAGCAGAGGTTGCACTTTCTCGTTCCGGGGTTAAAAGTGGTTTCTATATAGTTTCTAATATAATTATTTAAAAAATAAAAACCACCATCGTCTTCATAGTCATAATACACGAACTCAACAAAATATAGTATAGTGAATTAAAACAAATTTTCTCATCAAATCAAAATTTTTATATTTCTAACACATTAACTATAGTTATATACTTCTATATTTAGACGCAAATGTGAAACATAAACATACACATTTTTGTATTTTTATTCAGTTTATTTATCATAAATATTATTATTTGAAGTTAATTAAATAATAATTTAAGTTTATTAATATGAATAATATGTGATTCATAGTGAAGTTTAATTTAAAAATTGTATTTTTAAGAAATTTTTGAAAATTAAAATTTTTGTTTGAATAGGTATATCTAATTGATATCATTAAATTATCTAAAAATTATATGTTTCTTTTATAAACAAATATATATTTCATAAAATTGCATTTCATTAGCTTTAAAATTAATTAGCTTAAAATTGGAAAACGAAGAATTTAAAAATTTTGTGCTTATGAAAACTATAATACATAAACTCTAATATATTAAATATAATTCAGAGATGATGGCAAATTGAGATTAGTGAAAATAATTGTTTACACAAAGTATTTAATCAGAATTTTATGCAAAAAAAATAGAGAAAACCATAAACATTTTAATGACATGTTTATTGTTTTCTATAATAATATTCTGATCGTTCTGTATATAATTTTTACTAGTTGCTTTGTTGCCAGTAGCCCAATAAATCGATTTATTTGTTATAATTCCCAACTATCGGAATTATAACAAACGTAACACAGAATAGAATTTCAATTATTTTGAATAAAATAAATTATTCAATTTGTACACATATATACTTTATATACGAGTATATCTGATTGATTATTATTACAGAATCAGAATTCTATTCGAACAATACAAAGGATTTCAAACAAGCGTTATACTAATGAAGATATAAGTTAATATATAATACAATAGTACTTTGTGAACGTCGTTTTCAGTAAACGAATGGAATTTAATTAGGTATCATATATAATTTAATTACAAAAAAAAAAAAATGATAAATTCGGTACATATTCGCTAGAGAAATATATAAATAGCAATAATTTTTATTGATAAAGTCAAGCAAAAATCATTTATTCAAAAGTGTCATGTTAGTGAGTCAAAACTATTTAAATTTAAAATGCACCGCGAAAAGGGATCCTACGAAAAATAGATGCTTTATTTCCTGTTTCTATCGAACTGTCAATGGTATACGCTGAATTTGACGTGTGTAAATAATATATTGTGTTATTTTTAATCAGTTTTTGTTAGTTTTATTATTAGTCAAGTAAACCTTAACTTAAATTGTTATAAGATAATTGATTTATATTCGAAAAATATCATTGGGATTCGGTAAATACTGTGAGTATATTCGTATACTATGTTATTAGTTATTATAATCTACTACAGTAAGTTTATATTAAAAAAAAAAAATTGTATTCTAACTAACCGACATTTTGTTTTTATTTTCGGTCAAACGTCCCACAAAGTTATAAATTATATTACACTGTTCTGTTACTCGATAACCGTTTGTCGTGGACTAACAGCACATAATTATTAACATGAGTCTCTGCCCTCTGAGTCGACAGAGCATGTTATGTGTAAAAAATTATTATACATTGTCTGTGTAACGGATGGTTTTCCAAACTCGTTGGCGTTCAGCTTGTGATTTGTTTTAAACGATGTCGATTCTTCGTATACGACAGACTAATAAATTGATCAACTTTAATAGGACCTATCTACATAATATTTTAAACCATAAATGATTTTATGTTATAAATAATAGGCGAAATATTTTTTTATATTATCATGAGTTACGGATATAGTCAAATCCATAGTTTATTACAAATACAATTTTTTATTTATACAGGGTGTCCCAGATTAATTTACTAATTGGAATATTTTCGCGACAAATTAAAATTTTTGAATGCAGTTTCTTTAAAATTATTATTATATAGACAACGGACTATAATAATAACTTTATTACTTGTTTAAAAAAACGAGTCTCATAAAAAATTAAAATAAAAACTCTTGATTTTTTAAGTTACTTATGTAAAATTTGAAGATAACCATTTTAACATAACAAAAAACAAAACAAATTTTATCATAATTTCCGAAATAAAATTGTAATTATTGGTTATCACTACAACAAACAACAAAGAAAATTATTTAAATTCATAATATAAAAAATTAAACACAAAAATTGAAAGAGATCGTATTGATAATAAATAATTTATGTAAATTGCATACATCTAGACAAAGAGCAGACGAGAAAAAACTTGATAAGCATTGAAAACAAATGCATGACAGCAAAGTTACCACCTCCGGTGTATTATAACAATATATTATATTGACGGGAACGATTGGAGAGGATGAGAAATTCGACACCAACTGAAACAATCATCATTTATTTCGATTAATGGGATACAATATCTTTTGAAGATGTGTTGTTTTTTTTTTCATAGTTTTCCTATTATTCTTCGTTTATATAACTATTATCATATACATATTATATGGGCCCAATTACATTATTCTTTAAATGTATATTAAAAAGCTACTATTTCCATATCTAGGTAGTTTATAAATTATAACTAAGGCAGATAATGTAATTATATACTTTTGATTCATTTTTTGTAAAATTTATTAATAAAAAAATTAGTATACAATCAATTTCTTTATAGTTGAATTTATTATTGTTCGAAATTGCTTATCGGTATATGTAATGTTTTTTTTTTTTAACGTAGATATATTTTGGTTTGATAAATACAATTTTTTTCTGACCAATTTATCGTGACTTGTTTCCATGCAACCATCTCCATGACAACCCAACCGAAAATATGATTGATTGAACATATTATATTGATAAATAAAACCATGTAATATAATATATTATAATATTAAAATACATATATATATATTTCTCCCTCATAACAATGCCTATAATATTATTTTTCAATTTTTAAAAGAAAACAAAATTGTTTTTTTGTTATTACTATAATTGCTTTTAAATATAATTTAAAGTTTTAGTTTAAATTTAAAAATTAACTTTTTTTATATCGGAGCATATTTTAATAATTTTAAGGACATTCATCTGTCTATAGTTTGTCATTATGGAAATGATGATTTGTATTTGAAAATACAAACCTACGAAATAATAAAACAGTCACCCTGTATTTAGCAACACTTAATTTGTTATACACACAATCCTACTCGACTTACGAGAGCTATGCATTTTACTCGATGGAGACGATGACGGAAAATAATAAAGCCTTATTATCGTTCAACAGATTCTTTTGACAATAGATACACGCAGTCTGCTGTCGCTCTTTGTCCGGGATACCATTACAAACGAATACAATTGGTTCGAATATAAAGCTTCTTTTCAATGTACTTTTTTTTTTCTTCTTTTGTATCGCGTACAACTTATACATACCTTGTATTTGTTAAACCGTGTATATACACGCCAAATATAGGCGACGCACAACAGATGAATTTAGTTAATACGTACCAACAGTATTTAGAAAAAAAAAAATGTTCTTGATCTTCTTTTCATAATTATTCTCGTCTTAAAGCTTTAAGTACAGTATATGGTACACATTTTCAGTAGACACTATCTTATAGATATTACGAGCTTAATTTGATATATGGATAAATGTTAGTAAATCATTTAATGAAAAAAAAAAAGTTATTTTGTTGTATTCTATTGCAGAAATATTCTGTATGATATCTTATATTTTAACATATAATTATAATTATAATTAATCATTAAAATAATAAAATTATAAAAATTATTAATATCATTATAATATATAACATGCTGTATTACTGAGTATTAAAAAAATAATGAAATAAAGTAAATAAAGTAGTATTATGTGATAAGGATTAAATACAACAAAATAAATAATTATTTGTAATCTTTAACAACAAAAAGAGCTGGTCAGTCGATTTTGAGTGGTCATCAGTGAAGATAGTGGTGAAATCTAATTGTGCTATAATTATAATTATATTATAATTAAAATATGAATATAATATTATTCAATTTTTGTAAATTAATTTTTATCAAATAAAGTACAACAAAACAATTAGTTACCTATCATAAAATAATAAAATTCAAGTTCATCAAGGAGTATATTTACTCGTATAAGTATTATATGGTTATGCTTCTATTAAATTTTCATAACGTAAAACCTAAAATTGAAAATTATAAAAAAAAATGGCATTTTTGGAAAATTTCAAAGTACTATATTTAGACACACAATCAGTGAAACATCTCCAAAATATAATAAAACATAATAACATTATATATTTCAAAAATGTTGGTCATACTTAATATTTATTAATAAAATAAAATAAAAATATAAAATTAATAATTTTAAGAAAATTAAATAATTAAAATTATTCTTAAAATTATTTTCTGTTAAGAAAATGAGCCCTTATATAAGATTATAAGAAGCAATTTTACAAAAAAAACTTTTTATCGATATAATTGAGGTGTATTGTAACATAACATAACTTGTCCATTTTTCTAAATTATCAGATGAGAGCAAGTTATCTATTTTGGTACTTTTTAAATAGTGTAGACCATAATTTGAGATTTAAAATGTATTAAATTTGTTTAAAGGTTTATTCGTTTACAATTTATGTTTTCTTTTAATGATTTAAAAATGTTTTTTTTTTTTTTTTTTGCAAAACGCAACATTTCCAGGCTAATTACTTTTTGAATTAATTTAGAAAAGGGATGTTTTGGATAAAAAAAAAACGTACTATTTCCAGAAATTAACCATTTTAAATATATTTGTTTATTTTAATTTATAACTTATGAAAAGATAAAACAACTAAAAATAAAATCTTTTGATAAATTGTTAACCGTATTAAAATATATTAATTTTAATTAAAATACATATAATATGAATGTTAAACTCATCAACATCTATTTTTATTTTCTGTTGTTGCTGTTTTCGGTATTTTGTTCTTTAGATCTTTTATTAAAAATATATTTATTAAGTCTATACTATAAAGGGAACTGCATTATTTATTACTATTTTTAAAATTTAACTAAATAATATTTTTGTATTATAGTTAAAAAAAAGGTAATTTTAATATAATTTTTTTATAATAATATTATAACTATGTTTCATAGTATTTTAGAAATATTGTTTTGTTTTATTATCAATAAATCATAGTGTAATAAAGTTACCAACAAAATAAAATTACTTTAGTTAAATTATATAATATAGATCACACAAATGCTATTTTAACTTTTTAAATTACAGTTTTAAACAAGTGTTTAAAGATTAATTGTTTTAATATCTGTTTTGAAAAAAATTTGCTCTATCATGTATCACGTATGGGATATGAAAAATAAAAATTTTGCAGAATAATATATTTAAAACATTTTAATGAATATTATACACTAAATAACTATGTTATGCATATTGTTTACGATTCAAAAAGTGCGTTTACAATAAAACGGAAAAATAACTTTTACAGTAGGTAAGTAATTCTTCATAAAAAAAACGTTTTTTATAATACAGTGGTATTCAATCATATTTATCTACAAGAAAAAGTGAGATTTGGCAGAAAATATAGATACAATACTCCATACATTTTAGTTTAATGTTTAACTTAAAACTAAATAACATGAAAAAAGTAGGTTTTGAATTTAAGCCCTTTAATTTTGGATTCTAAGTATACACATTAGGTATATTCTTAATTTAGTTAGAAAACAACTTTTATAATATAATATAAACTTTTCTATATTTTAAATTGAAACATATTATAATTAGATATTTTAATAAAATAAAATATCATAATTATTACTTTTTTGTAATATAATAATATACAACAAAATTAAAAAAAAACTTTCAAATTAGATTTATTAATAAATTAATATAAAACGCAATAACTGTTATATTCGTATGATTTCAAGGTTCAAAAATGTTCAAAATTAATAAATGAATCTTAATGAATCGTATGTATATGCCATATATATATATATATATATATAAATACAGTAGATATTGTTTTCGTATACTAGTTTCAGTTTTCAATATGGAATAATACCGAATAATCTTAGAAATTCTATATTTTAATACTAAGCTTTACCAAAAATAGAAGAACTATAGTGGAAATAAACCAATTCGAAATCATGATTTCTATGATATTCTAGGTATATAATAAAATATAGTTTTATACATATTTAAAACTTATTAAAACTTCTTTGTGCCAAAAATTAGGTTAACCTATAAACTATTATAAAATATTGGGTTATTAATAATTTATCCATAAATATATTGTGCTAATAAAATACGCAAACATACATATTTTCCAAGATTCAATGAAACATTTTACAACTGAACATTAAAAGTTTTAGACCTTTTAATACAATGCGGATATTTTTTCCCCCTTATATAAATTTTCTTCAGCAAATAATAATCCCGATTTCCGGTTAAATGGTGTGAATAATGTTATTAGAAAAACGTAAACTTTTAAATTAAGTCGTTCTGTATAATATTATATATATATATATATAAACAAATTGTGGATGTATTTATTTTTTTAATTATATGCGGTGGGATAAAGTTTTACTTTTTTGTGACTTAGAAATTCGTATTTCTACGTATAGTGAATGAAAAGTTTTGGCAAACCTTTTTGTAAGAATATATATGGTTTTTTGTCCTATTTTTGCAACTAATGAGTTTCTTTTATTATTTTATCATTGTTTTATTCTTAAAACTGCAACATTTTAAATTTGCCATTTTATTTTGACAGTATTGTACAAAGAAATACATTTTCTTTTTAACTTTAATTATTCATGAATAATTTTTAAAATATTGTATTTTCTAAACTTTACGTATTAAATCCACAATTTATAATATTTTTTAATGATAATAACACATGAGTCATGACTATAGAGTACGGATGTTGTTTGCAGTAAAAAATATATAAAATTATACTAAAAAATACCAACAATTCCAGTGAAAAAAAAAAGAAAAACAATATTTAATTTGATAGTTTTTTTCTTTTTTAATATACAGGAAAATTTGACTAAAATTTGTTTATTTGATATTTGATTTAGAGTAACGATTTTAAAATAACATTTAAATTATAAAGAAAATGTAAATTATATAATGATAATTTATTATTTTACAATTTACACAACAATTTAAACGTTTACATTTTCTATTCTCAAAACATGAAACACCGAATTAATCGTAAAAAAATAACTTAATTAATACGTAATATTTTATTTATAAAAATTTAATTAATCCGTTGATTCTATTCTTTTATAAAGTATATTAAACTAAATTTACATAAAATGTTAAATAATTGGCAAGAATTAGAAAAAATAATATATAAATTCAATCGTAATTTTGAAATGACATAATAATAAAATGTTTAATATTTTGTAACGACAACGAATTATTATGAAATAACTAATATGTTGTGTAATATATAAATACGGCGATATGTATAGGCAATTTAGCTACATTGGTGTGCTACGAATATTCCATTATTATATACATGTCATGTTAGTTATGTTCACAATCGGTGTTTAACAACCTAACCGAAATAAATGCCAACAAATGAATCTATATAAAAAAATATATAAAAGTGGTTTTGCGAATTAGGGATAATTTATAATATATTTTTTTAATATATAGTTTAAAAAAAATACATTTACAGACTTATTTGCGCATAAATAATTGTAATTGTAAAAAATATTGATAATAATACTGAAAATTAAATAATATAATTGTTAATAAATACTGGATACATTATTTATGGATTATAAATATTTCATAAAGGTATGATTTTTGTTTTTATTTTTTGAACTAAGTTGATTTTAAAATTATTTTACATAATATAAATTAAATGAAAAAAAAAATTTAGATTATTTTTTGGGGAAGAGGGGTAATTAGAACATATAAAAAATGCCAATAAATCCTTCACAAATAAATAATATTTGAAAAGTACAAAATAGACGGTTCAATATAAAATTCTTTGATGTATAAAATGAATTTTATGTATAAAGAGTAATATTTTAGGACAATCAGTAAAAAGGGTATTTTACATTCAAATCTACGCTCTAGTAATAAAAATTATTCACAATCATTTTTTTCTATAATATTAAATATTTTATTTCACCTATCTTATAAACCTATAAGGAAGTGTTTCTAAACCATCAAACATGTTTTACAAACGAATTATAATATCATTAGACTTTAGTATGAACATAATTTATAATACATAATATAAAAAAAAAATAACAATGTATTCTTTAATTATTTAATTATATAGTATATTGATGATAAGTTAATCAAATTATATTTCATATTATATTCCAATATTTTAAAATTTAACAAAAATAATACCTACTTTTTTTTATTTTTTTAAACTTTAAAGTATATATAATTAATAATATTGTTGTTTATTTATAAATCTCGTATTTATTTATTTTTTTTTTTTTTATCTTGATTTGATATTATTCGTTTATTTTAATTTATTTCTATGAAATATCCAAAGAAGTATATTTTAAATTCTATATATTTATAAAATTATTATAAACAGAAAACAAATTTATGTTTATCATTAAATATTTTAATAACTAAAATGGAACATTGAATAACATTAATTAGTTTCTGATTATTTTATATTTGATTTTATCGTTCATTGATAAAATATATCAAACGTACATACTTTTAAAAAAAATAATAATAATAATAATAAACCATTAAACTAATTTAAACTTATATTTTCTCATAGTTTGTTTTGTCTCGAATACGATTACACCACTAATGTTTTAATAACTTAAGAACACGTGTCACGTTGCAAAATATTTTCATCAATTATATTAGATCACACAATAACATAAAAATAAATTATGTTTAACAATTAATTTTTCTTATTAAATATATGTTGTGAATTATTAATTATTTTGATAGTATATAATATGTATTACAATTATACGTTTCGCACGTGAACCTTTTATTAATTCTTCGTGATTGTATTATTGTGACTTCATGACTATCAATATATTTATAATATGTTTTTCATATACTTATTACAAACATCGGTTTAAAATTTTTTTTAATAATATTTAAACATAAATTTTATTTTATTAAGAATATTGATACCAAATATTTAATAACTAAATTATCAATTACGAAATATCAATAATAACATAATTATAATATTAAAACATTGTATAACAAGAAAATTTAATATTATAAATTTTTCGAAAAAAATATTAAATAACGTATACAAAAATGTTACCGCCTTATTTTATTAGAAATAATGATTTTAAAATTTACATTAATTTATTATTTTAATCAATAAACTAGTAACATTTGTTCTTTTATTATTATAATAATATGGATATTTTACTATTAAATAAATATTTATGAATATTATAGTTGAAACGATAAATTGTGTAATATTTGTAGTACAAATAAGCTTTATGTAAATTAATAATTATTACAAAAGTAAAATCCTGTAAAAAATAATAATTTGTTTTTAATTGTTATATTTAAATATATAACGTAATTATTTTTATGTTTTTACATTGGGTTAAAATAAACAAAAAATATTCTTAACTCTAACTTAGAAATAATATCAAAAAAACTTGAAAAATATTAATACAACCTAAAAATGTCTAGGTTTATATAAAGTATAAAATAAAAATATTAAAGCTATCATTAATATAATTATTTTATTTATAAGTTTATAAGAAATACGATTAATTTTCAATGATAAAATAATATAAATATAATAAATATATATATAAATTTTAAATAAAATAAAATTCAATTTTTATTTTTATTTTAACTCATTTTATTAATATTATATTTTATTGTAATTAACTTAGAATTATTGTTAAATTTATATTTTTAACTTAAATTATAATTTTTAATTACAATAAATATAATTTAATTATGTATAGAAAATAATCTACTATTTGACAAACTAAATACATTTCTTCAGATCATTATTTATGATTTCAATATGTAATGATGTCACAATACTCTATAAATAACTTTATATAGTGATTTTTTTCATTATA
Organism: Eriosoma lanigerum; assembly: GCA_013282895.1. Lineage (NCBI taxonomy): Eukaryota > Metazoa > Arthropoda > Insecta > Hemiptera > Aphididae > Eriosoma > Eriosoma lanigerum. The sequence continues at coordinate 5,354,927 of CM023357.1, read as the reverse complement.
AATTTATTTTATGATATTATAAATCACGTTTAGATGGATATTTTATTAATGTTTGCTAGTGTTTTTGTTTTTTAAATTTAAAAGTGGAAGATTAGGAATAATCAGTGATTTTATTTTATTGCCTCTAATAAAAATAATAATTGGCAGTAAAAAAAAAAAAAAAAAAAACTATAGTCAATCTTGAATTAGTAGACAACCACTTGTCGAAGTATTACTATATTTTACTTTAATGTTGGAATTCTCTCTTGTAGCAGTTATTTCACGTTGTTATGGTTTTAATACCAATTCGGTGTTTTTACGTATATATTTCACGTTAAAAATTACTTACATGATATTAAAAAACAAAATTTAAAATATTGCATGAAACATATAGGCTCAGTTCTGAATGCATTATATTTGCATGCACTGGCGCAAGCTTTTAAAAGTGTTAACACCAAAAAGTGGTACGAAACGAACAGCCTTACCAAAAATCGAAAATATTCAATATGCAAGATATCCAAAATCAAACTTTCTTAAACAAAAAGAATTATATTTTTATTAAAATCGTAATAATAACAGTTCATTATGTATTAAGGAAAAAGACATAAAAAAAAAATAAACTCTTATATCATATTATTAAAATGTATACTGTGGCGATCATTTATGTTGTTCTATTGTGAGAAAAACAACCGTTCATAAAGGAATAATTATTATCTATATCAAAGTTGATACAACGAAAATATGTGAACACCAAAGAATTTTAACGATGGATTAAGAATTCTATCTACATAAATATACACAATTTACAGAATTTCATTCCGAGTATTAAATAAAAATGCGTATCATTTTTATTAAATTTTCCGTATTCAGTATAATCGTCTTCATCTTATAATCTATAGAAAAATAGAATACATTTCTAGGTTTTATAAGTAATTTATAAGTTAAATAAATAAAATATTTGCTTTAGTTTCCAAAAAAAAAAAAAAATGTTTAAATATCTAAATATTTTATATTATCTAATAACTTGTTAATTTATTTTTTTTTACAATAAATATTATTTGATATAGTTTAAAAATACCACCTATAATATAATAATAATAATAATATTTAATTATAAATGAAATAAATAATTATAAACTTGTAAAACTAAAAGTATCTCAATCTAACCAACAAACCTTTTAATCTTATCGAAGTAAACGCAAAATAATATTTACACAACATTCGAATCATTATAACATCAAAACAACTTTTAAGTATTATTCATCGCAAGTGAAGTATACAAAAAGATACGAATTTTCTGAATTTGCATTGTTATTAATCACATAAACCAAATACTAAATAGTATAAACTTAGATATATATTTGTGTATATAAATATGTCAATGAATATTGATAGTAAATATCTGTAGGACTGTAGATACAGTAAGGATAACAACTTTATATATAATATAGCATAGTCTTCTCAACTAGATTGTTAACATAGTATCGTCATCATAATCTGGAGATATCTTGGAATGAATCTAAACGTTTTTTGGTTTTAAAAATTACTCAAAATTAAAGCATAATAATAATTAAAGTTTAACTCGTTATTTATATCTTAAATGTTGACAAATGAAATACATTATTCAAAATTTAAAGAACCTTATAAATATCGTTTTGTACATTTTATATTTAACAGATAATATATATATAGTATACATATATACAATTGTTATCTTTATTCTTCTAATTGTTTTTAACTGTTTTTTAATAATAAAGAACTTATCGAGAAAAGTCCACTCATTTTACATTAATGTCTTAACTAATCACAAGTATTAAATTGGCAATTATAATATAGAACTGTGTTATTACACAAGCAATTTAAAAACTAATTATATATTATATATAATATATTTATAAAGTATATTCTCATCAGTAACGCTCTTTAAAAATTTTTATTACCATAACCTAATACTAAAAACATAATTTAACATGATTTTAGAACATATTTGTGATGAGTTTGTAATAAATAAATAGTGCTTTCAATTTATTTAAAATAAATATATTTTAATAGTCAAAGGTTACTCAAATTACTCGTTTTAAATTATTAATAACTAACGTAGTTGAATAATTTTAATAAATTTCTATATCAAAATAAAAATGTTAAGATTATAATGATAAGATGTAAACATTTCTGCGCTGTTAAGTCACTATAATATAATAATGTCAAGTTTAATTCTAATTTTGATTTCAACTAGTTTTTAATTGTATACTTTAAATTATATTTAATTAAAAATATAAATACAATTAGAAAATATATTTCTGTTTTCTTAATTTTTTTAATATAATAATAAATACAAATGTATAATAAAGTAAATAAACAAATATAATAACGAAGAAAATGTAATTTTTAATCAAATATTTAATATTATGAAATAAGAAAGAAATATGAAAAATCACATTATCATGCACTTTTTACAACATTTAATACTTGCATGAATTTGAAATTTGATCACCATAAAAATTACATACATATATATAATATAAATCTTATACACAATATTAATGTTTTTTATCACCACAGCCTAAATAGTACAGTAAACATAAAACCGGTTTCATTTTGGCATCGCAATGATTATACTAATGGCATAGTTTTCTTCTTGTATTTTTATTTATAGATTTTGCAATATGTATAATATTAAAAAAGGTTGGTATAGTAAAATAATTTAAAAACATTTCTGTAGATACCTAAATATTATAGTATAGGTATTAATATTAAATTTCAAATATAAAGATTTTCAGACTCAAAAATAAAATAAAATAATAAATACTTTTAATTATAATTTTTTGATTAGTAACACAATTAAACATTTATTACTTATATCATTAATGATAATTTAATCGCAAATTTCACCTATGTATGCATTGTGTAACAATTGTGATAAAATATCTATAATAAAAACCGTATATATTATATAATTATTAACAGGATGATTAATTATAAAAATCATATAATAGTGCCAAGTTATTTTTAAAATAAATACAATTACAATTACAATTGCTAGAATGCAATAGTTTCGTTTACAAAAATTTATTTCGAAGTGTCTAATTTTTTTTAATCTAACATTACAAATACATTCACTTTAATTTCATATTCCTTTTATTATCTAATAAATGTTTTGTACTTTTTAAATTATAACTATGAACGGAAACAGGTTTTAACATTTTTAACTTTATATGATATCTAATTAATTATTTTAATTTTAAATAATAAAATAACACAACCAGTGGTGATAGAAGAATAAAGTGTTGTAATATAACATTTTGAAATCATTATTAATCATCTAATACGAAAATAACCACTATATTTAGCAAAATTCGTACATAAAAATATTGTTATTAGTTTATTACATTGTGTTTTATAATATACTCTCCTATTATTTCATATATTTATTTTTATTATAATTAAATATGGTACCTATCACTGACAAAATCGACTACAACATATTGGTAAAGATGCGTCCAAACCCAATAAACATTTTATAAAACCGACTTCACACATGTGGTATTCGCCGAACATTTATGCACAAACATTTGATATTTATCGAATATCAAGTACAGATGAGACATTCGGCTCTTCAGATGGTAAATACTGAAAATTGTCCATTTGTTGTCAGTGAAATGTTCCGAATCAAAGGCGTAAATATTCATCATATTATAATAGTATTTCCATACTTACACAACATAGTCAAATGTTGATCCAAAAATGATATCATAACAGTTTATTATTTATAATATTTGCCCGTCCAGCAATAATTTAATATATAATAATAATATACATTTTATCACTAATTTTATAGTTTAAGATAATATTATTTATAATGAATATTCAGAAAGTATAATATTTGTATGTACCAATCAGTTAAGTTTACACCTATTTTGTTCTCACTTTTTTAACAGCATTGATCTGTCTTGTATCTCTTTTTTATATTTGTATTAATTATTAATAATTAATTCGGAGAAAATCGGAGCTAAATCACAAATTGTTGATGTTACCGAAAAAATAATAAGCATTTTAAATTTAATTGTGATTCGCCGAACATCTAGAAAATATTTTATATTCGGAGAACCTTCTTAAATGTTTGTCAAACGTTCACCGAACATCTGAAATATCTGGCCAACGTTTAATGAATGTTTGACGAACGTTTGAATAATATAGTGGTGCTTCCAAATAAATTGATTTGTTAATAGTCATATGTTTATTACTCAAATAATTTATAAATGTAATTATATATTTAACATAATGTTCTTTATTTAAAATCGTAATATTGTTGTTAAACAAATTCCCACAAAAATACTTTCACGAAAATTTGTACTTTCTTTAGAAATTTTTGAACTAATAACCTTAACTAATTATTAAAAATATGCCATTATTAACAATGTTGCAAAATTACTAAATAAATAAATAAATGTACTTTACATAAATCTAAAATATATATTTTCACTGTAGGCTATTCTAACTAAAAAAATTCCGTTCCTTTTTTTAAAATATTATGGTGAAATTAATTTAACGCAGCGGATATTTCTATATATGACCCATAGTCACAACTGTATTGGCAAACATAAAGCGAACAAATAAATCATAAACAAATGTTAGTTACTAAAATTGTTAACAAACAATGTTTTCCTAAATATTTGTTAGGTGTGGGTGCAGTTAAAGTATAAAAAATCGTATTAATAAAAAAAAATCGCATATTTTGAAACATCCATTATTTAAACTAAAAATAATCATAAACGTACAAAATAAATAATAAAAAAAAAATTAATAATAAAAATAAGTTTTTATAAACTTGGATTGTAAAAAAAAAAAAACTAAAAAAAATTAAATAATGTATATCAACTAGACAAATATGCTCTAGTGAATTCGTATCTGATTCATAGGACTATTCCTAAAATGCCAAAAAAAAAAAAAAAATATTTATATTATTACATAATATACAATAACATAACAAATAAACAAATAAAATAAAAAATTGTATATTAACATTTTTATTGTACATCTATGACTAGTTACTAAAATTAGTATTTGATAACGACAATCGTTGTATTTAGTAAGTCATCAAAGTTTCGAGTTATTCTTAATTATTGGAGTTTTTGTATAAAAATATTTTGCGTGGGGTTTCTAAGACTCTAGTCTTTTAGTTGCTGTTAAAATATGTAATTACTGTTAAAGGGGTTAACATCAATAGAAAACTATGCCACCAAGCAATATATTCTCATGGGTCATGGACTTGGTAAATCACGAGACCAAAAACCGAGATTTAATCCGACGGCAGCTAAATTCACATGTTAAGTTGGCGTGACGTGTCTATTAACGATCCTTGGTATAATTTAACGCAGATGATTGGTTTCATTTGATAATTTTATAATTGTCGTTGACCAGAAAAATAAACGGTTATTCTAAGTATTATAATGTACATTAGTTATGATTATACACTTAGATGTTATAAAATAATATATTTATACAATCCGCAATGTTTTTCTCTTTTCTAAGGCCAAATACGATGTGTTTGTTATCCAGTAGGCTTATTTATCTTGCACGTGAAATACATTCATCAATATTATACACACATATATAATTTAAACAATTCAATTTGAATCGTTTAATTTCTAATTAAATATTATCGATAATTAAATGTAAATTATAATATATTAATCAGCGATAAATATTAAATATACTATTATTGTATGGTTTTCTTTGATCATAAATAATAAGGATGATGACTTATAATTTTAAAACTATACTGTTTAATACCTATAATATCCCTAGGCCACAACGACAAAAATAGATACCTACGATCAAATTATCAATAATTTTAAATTATATAAAATATCGTTAAAAATAACAAAACTGCAATATTTGTATTTTATAATTTTATATACGTCGTTATATGATTTATATTTAAATAAACATTCATAAATAAGTGCACAAAAATTAAGCCAAACAAAATAAAGTTAATATCATTTGTACATTTATTACTATTAAATAATTATTATTAAATTTGTTATTCGACCATCGTGTTATAGAGAAAACTTATGGTTTTTGATTTTATTGTCATACTACGAAAAGATAGTTTAAAAAAATCGAAAAATCAATAACTGTGTTATTAAAACATTAATATTCTTTATAATGTAGTTATTATTTATTATTTCATCCTACGTGAGACGAATAATGAAACCCCTTTTTAGAGCTGCGTATTATCTATGTCGTATAACGAGTTTAATTTGTGGTTTGCGAACTATCGCCATAAGTCGCCCAGATAATAATAATTCAAAAGAGCAAAACGTGTTTTACAATCATTAAGTGTTTCGCATAATGTCTATTATTTTGTTGCAGTACGTAATATTTATATTAATGCGTTTTGTTTTACTTAATGGAGAAGTTTGTGGGGAAACTTTTGCTCGTTCATGAATTTATGAGTTACGGTAGTTGACAGTGGACAAATTTGGCAACATTTACCAGTCACGTTTTACAGGAACACGTAAAAGAAACAGCAACACGAACGAAGAAACTTATTGCGATTAAGGCCGTACAAGCCGACCAAACGAAATCGCAATCAAGATAATATCGATAAAATGATAATTATAGTATTTATCTAAATAAAAATAATTGTTTTTCTACTCGATTTTAATAACGAAAAAAAAAACTACTACCACTACCGTCGATCCCGCCGTATTGGAATGTCTTTTGTGTTAGCAAAACGACCTTTGATAATAAATATACGAAATGGTAACAATTCACATATAAATAGTTAGTATAAATTATATCACCTAACATCGAACACGCGTTTACCAGAAATCATATGGACATCAGCATTGCCGAACAACCTTTCATCCCGCCATGAGATAAAAATTACTCAATCACGTGGATGCGGATAATCCCCTGACCCAAACGAAACAACATAATAATTCAACGTGGACGAAAATACAATAATTATTTTAATTATATAAATATTTGTTCAGTTACAGGCACTGAGTACAGACGTGTTTGATGGATAATAATAATAGAATATTATTGTATTATGCTAACGATTTGACGATTTATAATACACAAACTATTAAAAACTCGTTATGCCTTTTTTTTCCATTTTTAAAAGGATTATATTATACTTTTCAGACGCTTAAATATAATAGTAAATCAATGAAAAACTTGCTATTTTTGAATTTTTTTTTTTTTTTTTACTGACTTTATAATATGGTATTCATGTTGAGCTTATACTTCAGTTATGTCGTAGACGAATCAATACATGATTGATTACTTGAAAAACAGATGTAAAACTATTTAATGTTACCAAATTATTTTTATTGATCTATATATATAACAGTCGTATTGCTCATTTTACCGTATTATAATTAGTACCTAGGTATTTTAATATACGCGCAATTGTTTTTTTTTTTCTTAATCTAGAATGAAATGTAGATAAGTATTTATTTTAGTTAATTTGATTAACTATAGTCAATTAAAAATAATGTAGATAGTAATTTAAGACAAATATAATATATTATTTTTACAACTATTTCTAATGGACCACCCGAACTATGATATAATAGATTAACTGTTGTATAATTTTAATCTTGGAAATAACCGTAAAATTATTTTTTGTATTTACGTAGAAAATAGAAATTATTATATTGTTTATATTCTATAATAATTAATAAATATTATCAATTTATCTAAGTGTTTGCATATTTATTTTAAAAATATAGGTAAAATCATAGGCGCCCGTAGAAATATTTCTAAGAAGGAGCAAGCATTCAAAATATACTATATGCAGAGGAATGATTTTAGACAATTTTTAATATTTAAACAAATGTATAAAAATAAAATAAATAAGAATATAAACTGTTATTAAATTTTTTAGTTAATTGAATACAAGCACATATACTTATCTAATATAACATATTAATATCATATTTCTATCAGAAGAGTCCTTTTTAAAATTGTACACATTTTCGGGCACCCAAAATTCTATAAACTGGTAATGTATACTTTGTGGTAACTGATAAGTTAAATAAATTTCAAAATAATGCCCCATCTTGCCACCTCCACCCCACCTGATTGGCACCTATGAGTATAAAATGTATTGTTTTATTAATACTTGTTTTATAAAACTTATATTGCTTTTAAAAAGTAAAAGTAAAGAAAATACATGATTTATTGGCTGACAAAATAATAAATAAATGCAATTCGTTTTAATCTCGGTTATATTATAAATAGTATAATAATTTATAAATGTATTTATAGTGCAAATTATATAAAATAAAATAGGCTCTGATATCAATAATACAATTAGTTTGACATAAAAATGTGCGTGATAATATTATATTTGGAAAATATAATATGAAACAATCACATTAGATTCGAATTAATTCAAATGCTTAAAACATATATACCTATCAACGATTAGATGAGTTATGACCTAAGGTCTACGTATAAAACACGATTACTATTATCAAATAGTTGGCGTGACAAAAATCGACATTGCGGGTGTATTTATTTAATTTAAGTTGTCGTGACCTGCTGTAAATCCCGACCGAAAAACCTTAAATCAAATGAATATTGTTTCCGTTCGCCACGTACCTACCGATAATAAAATCGGTCGGTAGGAAATAACGAAATTTATGTTCACCTTGGAAGTTGGAATCGATTTTAATGGGAAAACAAAATCCGTTGAGCTACGTGCGCACGTGAAGGTATAATCACCGCAAAACGAAACAAAAGTATTGGATGTGATTATACCTACGGTAAAATATATTAGTCGTAAATGGATCGATAACGGAATGAGAAAAAAGAACTATAAGCCCCAATAACAATAATATTATGCTATGGTTGTCTTTTTCGTACCTGTGAAAATTATGCCGAATAATCACGTTTTCTATTCTGTTTTACTTCAACAAATTCAATATTATATCTATATGTAGATAATAATTGTAATTGATTACATTGAAAAATGATTATGTAAATTATTTACATTTTAAAATCTCAAATAATATTCATCTATCAATAACATTAAGTTTTACAATATAATACACATGTTTTAAATTTTAAATACATTTTACATTCAGAATGATAGTGAAATTGTTGTTTAATGTATATTAAAAATAATTAGCAAATAATACTAAAAAAGTAAATACATTGCTATCACAAATACCTATGTGAAATTATTGTAAATTTTATATTCAGTGTCAATTTGGTCAATAATATTGTGCTTTCCGATCTATTTCATCTGTAAATTATTATCCATATACCTAATATGTAATAATTGTATTGTTATAAGTTTTATTTTTATAAATTAATATATGTGTGTTCTATACAAATATAATATTGTTGTTTTATTCAGCTAATTATAATTCAATAGTCATACAATCACGTTATCTTTAAGATATCTGGACGTTACATTTACTTGAATTTTTGTAATTTTATATTTTAATTTGGTTGTTTTAAAGAAATCATTACATGATTAGTATGAACGAAAAAAAAATCGATAATTATTATTCATCATCAATGTTTTTCGACAAATGTTCTTATATATCCGTCAATAACAATGTTATTCCATATTCCAAAACTATATTATAATTATTATGGCATCGTCCAATCATACATAGTAGTATAATATATTATATAATATTGTTTCGTTATAGTTATTATAGTTAATGTTGATACCACAGAACAATAAATTAACGACCGGCGTCATCGCGTGAAATTTAATCCGTCAAATCGATCTAATGAGAAAACCGTTGTGATCTTATGGTTAAAACAAGGTCATGTGCGGCCCCCACTTGAATACAGACCGGCCGATTAGTCATCGTTTTTAATCGGTTTCTAACGATTGACGGCCGAAATGTTATTATATTTTAATCATTTTATAATAATTTAGACACGATGAAGTATTCTGCGAGTGTAAAAAAAATTACCTATAGCTGTTATAAATATATATATTTAAATATGTATATAGACGTTTTTCTAACGCAGACCGTCACCACAATATTAGTATATTACCCACCGACCGTCATTACAGTATACATTGAAGCACATCAAAAATAATATAGTGTACCTTATAGGTTCTATGGTTATAACCTTGAGAACATGTAAAATTGTTTAAAAAAAAAATTGATCGGTTTACACTCTATATTGATATTAAAATACATTTTTTACATTTTATGGTAATGAAATTACGAAATTATAGTATATTATAATATTTTTTAAAATTTTTTAATAGTATTGATTTTTATGGTATATTTTCACGATAAATATTAAAACATTATATAACTAATCAAAAAACATGTCCGTATTTTCTAGTTGTCACGGCAAAATATAATTAAAATAACGTTCCTTGCTACACCGAAATCGTATATTATAATATAATATTCTATTTTTACAGTTTATGAAAAATCTGACATGTCCAATAATTTTCAATAATACGTATTCAATATTTTCTAAAAATAAATTGTATTTATCTTAATGTTATAAATTTAACATTTAAATAGATATTTGTTTCAAGAAACAAAAAGTATAAAATATAATTTCAATTTAATTGGTGGAAGTAAATAAAGCAATTTTTTAGAATAAATTATTATTAATTATTATAATAAAAAGCTATTGTTAAAATTTGATTTTATTGCTTTATTTTTCTAAAAAAAAATTTATTTTGTAAAAATATGAATATTTTTTTAAATAAAATAATGTTATAAATTTAAACAATATATAAATATCTACCAAAATCGTAACCTGAGATAAATTAATGAAAAAATATTAATAAAATATTTGCAAATTCAAAATTAGAACATTTGTTTAAATATATTATGCCATACAAATATATATATTATTTTATTATAATTTTTTATCATAATATTGTATTAATTAATCGGTTAAGCAACAATAATTTACTTAATTATCTCATAAAATTTAGTCAAATGTTAAATCATATAATTATCATATTCAAAGCAATTTTTAACAATACATTTTTATCAATACAATATTAATGGCTCGTATAAATTAGATACTTACCAATATAAATAAAATAACCGTATATTAATTGTGTGTACATTTTATGTGATTACTATCGTTTAAGTTTTACATATAAATACAAAATAAATATCAAACGTTTCAATGAAACCAACTATCAAACTATAAAAGGCATCAAAACGTAATATACTGTAGGTATCTATAATATTATGTACGTATATTGATATACATATCATATATATCATACATATTTTATACATGAGGATCAGAATATTATGTTACAAAAATAACGGAGCTAACTAGATAACGTCGAAAACGTATATTATTCATAATTTTTGTAATACGCGAAATTCTGATCCTTATATTATTATATATAATTGTTTACTAGCTATTAATAAAACTAGTTATAGCGTAATATTAAAAATTTCTATATTTTTTATGCATCTCGGAATGTCAACTCATATTAATATATTCTCATGTGGGTAAATTTTTTTTACGAATATTCAACAAGATTAAAAATGACTATTTGTCGTATTATTGTATCTACTCGAAATTAATTTACGATAAATACGTTTGTTTTATTATTTTGAAATGCTACGTTTACAGCTGTGTACGGTCAAAAAATCATTTTATTTATACGAGTTCATGCGAGTTTTGAACGTTGGAAAACGCACGCTATATGGTTTATGTATGAACGCGCGTGCACAAGAAGTGCTATTTGTGAGAACTGGTGTACACGCATTATTATTGTAATATATAATAATATGTAACGATCATCTGTTTTCCGTCATTTCCATTTTAATATGCGCTTCTAATGCGTTTTACATGTTTAATGCGTTATAATAATATACACGTCCGCCAGTAGAATAATGTAAATATTATAATGCAAAATAACAATAAAGAAACGAAAAACAACAATAATAATAATGTTTTCAATCTCATTGACCCAATTCTGAGAAAAAGTACATCGTCACATGCATTTCCGCCTTTACGAAAGACAGAAAAATATATAAAAAAATATACGCCAAACGAGTACGGGACCTTAACCGTTACAGTATATCTACTTGGGTGCACGTCATGCTCGAAGTGTGACAGGTGTTCGTTAATTAGTGATGATCGACTCGATTGTTTTTTATTTTTTTATTTTTTTATAGTATTATGTCCTTCGCTTGTTTTTATTTTTATTTTTTATTATTGTTACAAATATTTACCTTGTTGTTATTTTTTAAATTAAAATTTGCAACCATTCTCAGCGCATTTTTTTTTTAATCATTCAGTTAAACGATACGTATGGTAATCGTAAAAATATGTTTTTATCAAAATTGCGTTCTCAAAAAATATATACGTATACAGGGTGTGAATATAATTTTATGTTACAAGGATTAAAATAATGATTCCCATTTGATTTCCATAATATATGTATTGATTGCCATCTAAACCTAAAATGCCGTTAATAAAAAATGTGATCGCCAAATTGTTTTACGATATTTTGGATTATAGTTGTTTCATAGTTTATTAAACATGCAGCTCTCTCTCAATTTCGAATAAACTGTATTGTGTACATATATAATACTTTTTTTTTTCTTTACAATTAGATAACAATGGTAAAATAAATATGGAAATTTTTATGAAATAAAATTTTAAAAATTATTATATGTAGAATAGTAGATTGTAATAAGTATATCACATTGTGATTTATCTTATAAGAAACATATATAGCAAAAACACATAAAAAAAAATGTTAAAACTTAAAATTTCAATGCAATATTGAGTTAAATTTAGACATTAACAAACAGTATGCAATAATTAATATGAATGATTGTTTTTTTACGTGTTTTTGTTGAAATAGGTAATAAAATTTGTTTAACATACAATTCGTATTTTCACGCCCACCAATATAATGTTGAGATTAAAAATGTGCGTAGTAACATTAAAAACCAGCTACCGAAATTCAATATGAAGTAAACGATTGAAAATAGATTTTATTTTTAGCGTTGATTGTGTGTTGTTCGGTCGATCGTTTTTATACAATACGCAATATTAACCATAGCGAGAAAATAATATAATAATATATTAACGTAGGTATTTAAACACGTGAACAATAAACTTTACGAATTGCCGTCTTGCTGAAACGAAATGGACGAGTAATTTTGTACGAAATTTTCATTTCGGAACAACCGTTAAATTTATGGCCTATAAAACGAGAAAATTTATTATTTATATACAGCGAATGCATATACTGCATACCGTGTGGATTTTGGCGTGGGCGACTAGAAAAATACGCGATGAAAAATTACGCGCTGTCGGAAGATAATTTCCACGCTGCCGCCTCCTCGTCCGCATAATATTATATATTTATATACCGATCGTAAATTAACGGTCTCTGGTCACATTCGTTTTGTGTTGACGCACATCAAAAGCAATAAAAAAGAAACAAACAAATAATAAAAAAAACCCCTTTCAAAAAATATGCTAAAAAATTTATTATTTTCAATACGATTATACTTTTAATGACATAACTATCATAATTTATAAATTGATACAAACACGAGTGAAAATACTTGGAAAAGTATAAGCACTACGTAACACGTATAATAAATCCATAAATTAATACGCAGACAATGGTTTATTTTGACACCTCTATTAAACTTTGTTTATTTCAAATCTCGAATATCGATTATTTAATAATAATATTATCTCCGAAGAACGTCAAGTTTCATTTTACATTAATGCATCAATCATAATTCACAAATGCCTATGTGTATATCAATCAGATGTTCAGGAATAAATACGAATTAATTTTACTATAATCAAAATAATATTATAATAATTATATACCTATTTTATTAAGTTGATATTGGAAACAATATTAATCTTAATTTTATAATATAGGTACCTACCTAGAATAATAAATCACAATACCTTTAAAAAACTAAAAATATAAACAAATTTAATCAATATTATAATAAATAAATAAATATGTAAGTACTTAGCATATTTAAAACTACATATTATTATATTTTAATATTCATAATAAAAATGATACTATGAATTATAACTATACATAGGAATCCGATAATTTCATTTAATTAAAATTAAAAATTCATTTTATTTTTCCAGAGAGGGCAATAAGACAGGGCATTTGCACACGCCCCCCCCTCAACATGGGCGTCCATGCACAGGATAAAACTTGCAATAATATGAGGTAACTATCTTCATGAAAACAAACAGATTATTTAATATAATGTTTAAATAAAGATTACTTAAAACTCGATATAATTAAAGATTAATTCACTTATTGAGTAAGTAATTAAATGTATTTACATAATATCGATGAAGTCTTAAATATTTTCGATCGGTGATCACGTAGTTTTTCTATGAACGCTATAAGAAAAATAATAGATAATAATTAAATATTAATTCAGTTTTAATTAATTTACATTAAGCTATATTTTATTTTATAAGTATTTCTATCAATATAATCAACTATTTTTTTTATAATATTATTAAAATTTATATTTATATTAAAATATTATATATATATCGATAACTATTTTTAATAACCATAACGTTAATATAATTTCATTGAATTATAATAAACAAGATGATTTATTTAACTGAAATACATAATAATAGATACTAATTTAAAAAAAGAACGATGTCAGTGTGGTTTAACTCTTAATCTGTGAAATGGTTTTAGTAATTTATTAAATTTATAATTTGTCATAAAATATAATATATTATTATTACATATTAATTATTATACACACAATGTTAAACACATTTTAAAATTTAATTTTGTAAGCAGTTAGATATAATATACAAAATTACAAATTATGAATGCCAAATTTAATTATTATAAAATAGGGATTTATAATATGATGAAACTAAGTACTTATAGATAATTAAATAAAAAACGAAAAATGAATTATTAATATTATAGAATATTATGGGTTTAAATGTAGTAATTTACAATAGTATATTGAGAGTATAAAATTAAAAAATGAATATCTATTAAATAAGCTAATCCATTAATTTATTTGATCAGCTTATTATGAAAAGCAAAAATGTTAAGTTTACCTACAAAATAATATATTTTTTTTGTATAATCATGAAAATATAAGTATATGTAGTATTTACCTATATTTTCTTTCATATTCATACAATTCTAAACATATAACCTAACGTCATCTTTTGTAAACATGAATTTTAAAAATATAATTAACTAAAAATTTTACATATTAAAAATATAAATACAAAAGTCAAAAATAATTTTATAGTTAAAAAGTCCTTACTGATGAATGATAAAATACATATTTCTTGTTTTTATATAAATAAATAATTATTACATTTTATTATTATTTATTGAACATTGGTAGGTTTTAAGCACGATTATTGATGAACAAATCAAAAAAGCACCTTAATTTTATACAAATATATTTCCAATTAATTCCATTTTTATATCGTTAATCATTATTACAGTTGAAAGTTTTAGTTAAACATGATACAAATGAGTGTTCAAATCTATTGTAGTGATAAGAATAAAATTTCCCCTAAAACTTCTTCAAAATTTTACATACTATTTAAATTATATCCAGAGGCGATTTCAATTTTTAATATTTATTAAAAATTGTCAAATAAAAATAATTTTATTATGAGGAGTCATAGCCGTAGATGCGTATTTTTATAATTTATAATATTATCTGCTCCTATCGAACATAGAATACAAATAGAATAAGACAAATACCTGATAATGAATATTTTTATTTTTTTTAAATATATAACGTCATTGTCAAATGGAATTTTACAAACCAAAATATTGTAACGTAATAACATCGAAGATAATTATTTAATAATTTGTGTAACTCTCAATATTAAACATAATATATAAGAGTTACAATTAAGTTCTGCATATAGCTGTAATTCAATAGATAGATGGAGACAATTAATTTGGGCGTGGCGTTCTCTTAAAGAGATTGAAACGTGCATAAAAAACTATAATTAAAAAATAATATCTGCACCGAATGATTTATAAATGTAATCGTATTAATAGACTTTGAGATATTTGCATATCTACAACCGTTTATATTATTCGGCACTGCAATAATATTATTATTATTGTACTAATGAATTGTACGTCTTTAGCTAATATAAAATTAATTTTGATGTGATTGTGTGCCGAATGAGATGAAATTTAAATATCTTCGGTCGAATAAGGCGATAATATCTGAAATATCGGTTTAACTGTATGAAAGTAAATTTAAAAGCGAAGAAATAAACTGGATACAATAGTAAAATAATTTCCATAGTCGACGATGTGATATATTATTGTAATATCGAATAATAAGACTAACGATTGCGCTATTTATAATCGATGTGCTACAGTATGTACGTATGGGGAAATAATTTCCTGTGTGTGATCTAAAACGCACGCGGATAGTTGTAAATCATTGCATCATAAAATATAATAAAAAAAAATTGTTTTTTTGACAGCGGCGTTAAGCGCAAAATAAAAATTAAATATCATTATAGTTCTATATATAAGTTCATATAAAACACGAATCCGTACTATTATTACACTCCTGCGTAAATATCGTATGCATATAATACTATTATTATTTATTTTAAAAATCAATTCTTAACGTGCGCGTGCGTAAATATTTCGATGAACAATAACGAAATCGAGGACAATACAATTTACTGTAAACCGCGGAGGTCATACTACTTGTATTATAAAAAACTATCTATATTATATAATGTTGGTTATATGTAGTTGTTATAATACAAATGGAATTAATTTAAAAAGTCAGGTGATCATTGAAAAATAATTATAATATTTGATTTTCTGCTTGAACATTTGTACATATATGAATAATATAACGCAAAAATAACAAATTTAACATAAATATTGAGTTTAATTTGAATTATAATATTTTAATACGTACACTGAACATTTTAACTTTATAACTGGATTGATAATATTTGTCTAATGTTTATTATCATTCATAACTATAATTAATATCTATACATATACTAAATTTTCAATATCACAATAATTAGTATTATTTAAATGAATATTATTCTATATAATATTTTAATAGTGGTATTTAAATTATAAAAAAAAAAAATAAAAAAATTACAAATAATATATTATAATTTTAGAGGATCAACATATTGTTTTATATTATTTAGAATTATTTAATAATAATAATAATGATTTAAATAAAAATATTTCAAACTTTAGACAATAACAACTTTAAAATATTAATTGATTCTGAATTTTCGTATTCATTATAATATTTAGCTCAACATTACCTACCTTAAATGAATATCATTTATAATATTCATATTATATATATTATGTGTACGTTACTGTATAACATTAGTGTCATAAAATATAATTTTAAAAGTATATAATATTTATAAACACTTTGAAAGAAATAATTGTTTAAATACAACTTTAAAACGAGCACCTATATATAGGATATACGGTGCATGTCTTTGTTATAGTTATATAAATATAAAGTAAAAGTGTTTGATTTCAAATATATTTCACAAAATTATTGAAAATATGTATTCAAATAGTATAAAAATTATAGCACAGATTATCATTTAAAACCTTGTATAGTTTGTAAGCGTATTACAGTGGCGGCAAAAGTCCCTTTCTAACGCGGTGTTTCATACGCACACGAATCCGTCTCTCCGTCATTGTAAACGCTTTGTTTTACAGATTTGATTTTATTTTCGGACGTGAGTACGACCGCAGCAACGTTGCCGCTCTCGAGTAAAGTACAATAAACTCGTTTTGTTTTCTTCTTCTTCTCTTCTTAATTGTTATTATAAACGGTACGATAATTTATATTATATTATGTTACGATGTTGTATAATGTGTTATTTATCGTTACGGATTTCGTTTATTCCCTAGAGCGACAGATCATTAACAAAAGAAAAGATAGGTAATAATGTGTAATATACCGAAAACGGAACGTTCATGAAACGATTTTGACCGTGATTTTCCGATTTGTTTTATACATACCTACATAATCTCGTAATTTTCGACGTGGTCGTTCGAACAAAAAATATATTATACCTACTGAATTCGTTATCACATTATCTTTAGAAAATATTTAAATTGTAATCATATTACTCTCGTGATTACCGATAATTAATTCTTTATATCATACATTTTATCAAACAAATACTCGAATTTATATTACATTATTATTCTTATTATAATTTTTATAAAATGTGCATTATTTCCAATTTAGTTTCTTAGAATCAAATTTTCATGTATCTATATCAATAGGTATACTAAGTTCATAGTCTAAGAAAACAAAAATCACATTATCACAATGTACATTAAACTATTAAAAGATACCTACTATAATACTAGTATAATGTATACTACTAGAATGATATTCTTAATTTAAAGAACCCTACAAAAATAATAATAACGAGGTCTATTTATGTAAAATTATTAAAGTTATTTAATTAACGTATATGTTAGTAAATCTTAACTTAGTTAGTAAACTCTAACTTATTTATTGATATTCAGACTATAAAATATTAACGGTTCAATAAATTGAATACAAAAACATACTTGGAAATATATAATATAGTATTATGAGGTTTGTATTAATAACTCCATAAGTCTTCGAAATTTTTGGAAGTGTTCTGGTTATTTACTCTTCTTAGATTGATTATTTTACTAGAAAATATTAAACATATATCTGACAAAACAAGAAAGATTATTTTTGTTAATTACATAAAGTTTTATGACACGAAAATCTTATTTGAAATGTTATCTATAGCATAAATAAATTTATTTGAAATTTCCAAAAAATAAGTATTATATAACCTTCAGGTGAATCTTTAAAATATCAGGTATTCAATTATGTTTTTCGCCTCAATAACGTTTTACTATTTTATATTAAAATAATTTGTAAACTTAATTTTTCTATAATTATTAATTTAAATTAGTAATTTATATAGTATGATGTTATTAAATATAAAGAAACGATCGTAATCTATTTATCGTACATCTGTTTACTTGTAATGTTTGATCAGTTTAATATTTTTCAAAATTACATAAGTACAATGTAGCAACTAACACCTATAAGAAATATTAAGCTTCCACTTATGATCAGAGGAAATATTTATATTTTTAAAAATAAATAGGTTCTTATTATTTTTTTATAAATATGAATTAAATAAAGAATATAAACCCGAAAAACACAGTATTACCCTGCAAATATATATATTGAAAACATTGGTAATGTTGAATAAATAGATTTACGTGTAATGAAAAATTCATTTGACGAATTTGTCATTCAGATATTGAAAATCACTTTTACAATATTGCCTTAATTATATATTTATAGGTACTTGTATATCTGAGTATAGAAAATAAATTTTTCAATAAGTAGTAAAATAATTCTAAAAATATATTACAGATAATTAAAAGAAATCTTTGAAACAAAAATTCGAAGTGTTACCAATACTAACAGTTAGATTGAGGAAGAAAGTAATAAATATCAATAATAACTATAAATAATGGAGAATCAAATTTTCATATCATTGAATAACATAAAAGTACGTTTATTATTATTAATTGATATATATAATCTGGAGAAAGAATTTAAATAAAGATAGGTGATTCAGGTACTATTCCGTGTTTATTATGTGAAATTGGATATTAAATTATAAATTAATAAATTTTTATTATGCTTTATACATTTTATTAGATTGTTTATGTTTTCATCTATATTTGATTAAAAATATTATAATTAATTTGTTATTATTTTTATTTGGTAATTGTTATCAATAACATTCCTATAAATTAATATTTTGTATAGGTTATAATAAAGATATACATTTAATTAATGTTTTCTATAATAAAAAACCCATATTAAATTTTTAAACTTAAGTTAAATTATTATAGTTATATTTCTATTTATGTTTGTACTCATTGATCATAAATAATATGACAATTATTTTTTAAATCCTAAATAAGCAAATAGCCTTGGAACAACGAACCCATACGTTTTAGATACTCAAGTAATAACAGGAAGCTCATTGAAATTAAGTGAATAAATTTAATTAAAATTGATGTATTTAGTATATATTTATATCTAGGTATATAGTATACATCAGCCTATTTGATAGGGATCGTTAAAGTTAATAGACTAATAAAAATTAATTTAAAAATATATAATAAAAGTTTAAAATTATATGAAAGAAGTAGGAAATTCGTATAAGTATTGTGATTGCTTAATAAATTAAAGTGAAACCGAAATTATAGCTTAGAAGTTTACAATATAATATGAATTCTACGTCAAGAAATGATAAACTAATTAATTTTCATGAAATCTATGTCATTTTCATAATATTTAACTGCATCTAAAAAATGTATTTAAAAAACAATATTTGATATTATAGTCATAGAATTTTGTAATCATATATTTTTATATTTTTTTTTACCAGGTTAATATAACATAAGACTTGATTTAAAATTTGCATAAATATCAGAAATTTTGTGCGCTCTACTTTTTATTATATAAAATAATACGAAATGTAGTTTTAATAAATTTCTGAGAAATAAAAGTAAATATAGTAATTTTTCTTATTAAATAAAAATCTATGAGATGCGCCAATTGTACTATGTATACATTATCAATATGTAATCACTACAATAATTGTTATAACTTAAATATTAAAAAAACAATAATATACTGCCATATTATAGAAAAAAAAAAAAAAAGTTGCTAAATATTATAAATCTAAATTTTTTTTTATATATTTTATTAAAAATAGAAGTTATAAATTTATGTATGATGTAATAGAATATGATAAAGATATGAATTTTATATGGTGAATACATTGATCATTGAATAAACTATTAAAAAAAATATAAAAAATAAACGTAGTTTATACTATATAAAATAGTAAACATTAAATCCTTAACAATATTTAATTAAAGTTATATTATAATACCACCGTGTTTAATTATAAAACACATGATATGGTATATACTATTTAGGTATAACAAATAATAATAATATAATTTTATAGTATAACATTACGCTGCATAAAAGTATAATAAATGATATATATATGGTTATGAATATTGTTGGATTAACAACAAACAAATACATTACGATTATGAAGAAAATTAATATCTGAGTTAAAATAAAATTAATTATATACTTTTCTATGGAACTCATCCAACTTAAAAGCATTTCCACTCTTATCAATACACAATTTAGATTGCTTTTAATTGATTTATGATACCATTAAAAATAAGTCAATACAAATATTATATGAAAACATTTTGAAACTGTTTTTATTATTTTACAGTTTATTCACGGAAACATATTTACCATGAATCGTCATAAAAAATAAAAATAAAACAGAAAAACAAACAAACTTTAATATAATAATATAATGCAACCGTATCAGTATTCAATGTTGATAAAAAATACAGTTTATATTTCTTAAACGTCAATATTAATATTTCTGATATGATTACTTAATAAGATAGTATTGTAATATTTGTATTCGCTGTATAGTTCTTTATTAAATCATTGTAATAATAAAAACAAAATATAAGTCAACTATACAAACTGCAGTAGTATATTTTGTGATCTCTGCTTTACATAATATTATAATTTTCTTCACACAGACAACAGACAAGACACAATCGGTCGTTTGCTGAAATGGACACGGCTAGACACGAAGGCGACGATTGTTATTATAATTTAATACTAACAATACCATTATGTTATACAGTTCCATTGAATAATAATTTAACAATACGATAATAATCTATACAATATCGAGGGCTTAAAACCAAGACGCGTACTTACTATTTATACAACTATTTATTTTGTTATTTAAAATAAATTTATTGATAATAATATATTATAAAAAATAGTTTAAGCTCAAATAAAAATTATTTAGAAGAGTAATTAAAGTAATCCCATCACTTTTTATTTATAGTTCACATTTTGCATCCCGTTAATTTTTAAAATATTGCCAGTAAAGATATCACTATATCAGCATTATGTTTAACTATTTCTCGACTCGTTTTACCCACTTAAGTATATCATAATTATTTATTGAAATGAAAAATTCTATATGGTTAAAAAAAAATATATATTTTAAAAATAACTTTTATCTTACCGATTTATTAACAGATATTGTTTGGATCATTATGTTACTGCTATCAGTGAAAAATTTAAGAGGAGGCACTGGGGTTTAGGTTTTCGTAGGCCTAAGGCTTAGGTTAATAAACTACCCTAAAAATTTTAAACTTATTTTATGATGATATTGGTCATAATTTTTTCGATAAGTAAAATAATATTTAGTTAGCCATAAGGTATCTAGATTTCTTATCGCTAATAAAATATAAATGATAAACTATATTAAACCTACGTAAAGATATTAATTGTAAAATCAAATAATTTTATTTGTAATATACAGAATATAAGTTTTTAACATTATATTAACAAACTTAGTCCTTTAAAAAAAAAAAAAAAAAATTAATCCTAGATCCGCCAATGAGTGTTATTTTAATCTCATAGATTAGTATTTTCGACTTTCGGTGTTATTTATCGTATTATTTGTTTTAAACACTTTAAAAATACTTTATACCTAACAATAAAATATAATTTAAAAATAAAATCGTCATATAACAGATTGGCCGGATACGCACGCACTCAGGACCAAGCAGCTGCCGAATGCGCAATAGATACACGTGCCCCATCGGAGAAACGGTCCAAAATATGAAGTACGCTGCGGCGATCGGCCAAGGTCTCGCAGTGCGTAAGCGCGTGGACAATTAAAAAAATACAAAAAAGAATAAATCGAACATTACTCAAATTCATTAACAATAATAATAATAATAATAATAATATTGTCTAATGTATTTTTTTTCTTAATAAATGTATATATATATATATCTATATATAAGAGATCGGTCATTGTCATTTTTTAATTATAGTCTGACAAAGTGTACACCGACCACGATGACAAAGATCGAAGATCTTTACTGTGGAAGAAAAATTAGATCTAGAAAATTATAATAACGAAATAAATTCAACGTAAGCAACAAATTCTGTAAATACGGTATATTAATATATTATCCATAATTCTTTTCTAATCCTGCGATAACAAATTCACACCGGAGGAATCGACCAAAAATATAAAACAAATCTATATAATTATACGAATATATACGCTATTAACGCAGAACTATGAAAGTTTGGTAATGGTTTACGTGACATAATGTAATACTGGAGAAAATATTATTTCGCTGTAATAATATCGTCATCCGGATCATTCGAAAACTACTCCAACTAATTAAAAAACTTACAACAGTATTAAGTATATTAAATAATAATAAACACGAAATGTTATATATATAGACGTGTTGAACATTATTTTTAGTATTATATTCCAAAAGGTCGATCAACTAAATAGAATCATAATGAAATGTGGATTATATTATACTTTGTTTTACTATATATATATATATATAAATACCAATATTTTTATTTTTTATTAGTATAAACACAAAATATTATTTTGGCAACTACCAATTTGTGGGGAACAAAAAAATAAGTATGACGACCAAAGGGTCAGTGCCTTCTAATATGAACTCTTCCTGATTAAATTATTTTTAGGATTTATTCACAAACAAAAATTAAAATAAATTCAATAGAAAGTATAAATATAAAAAATAAATTATTTATATTTTTTATTTATACTGAATAGATTAATTTTAGTATTAAACTCAGTGTTATGTTGTACATTTTTTTATAAAACTGAAATAAAACAATAAATATGTTTTCAATTTGTTACTGTTTAATGAAATAAAAGCCTGTATTCTTTATTAAAACAATACAATCATACTTACATATTAAAAATGGTTACAAACTATTATTAAGTAACTAATGACAAACGAAAGTCGTTATTACGGTCAATAAAATAGTCCAAATATACCTATTAATCTATAAAACAATATATGCACGTAACTATTAATATAAAAAAGATATACCAAGTAAAATGTATCAAATTATATTGTTGTTAACTAAAGCGTAATATTTGTATCTAATATAAAACTTAATTACCGAAAATGTGTTTTCACTATTAATGTTTAAGTATATATATTATAAAAACAAGATAATGCGTACTTGACCTGTATTTTAAATATAATTAAGTATATTATTTTGCACAAAACTTTTCATCATTGCAAATTTTAAATTTATATTCTTAAATTATGTTGCTTTTGCCAACTGCTGCCTATTAATGCCATAATATTCATACATTTATACCTTTATTTTTAAATATTTTCATTATTATACTTATTTCAATTTCAAAAGTAAACTATTATTTTATATGTAAATGCATATAATATGTACACATGTATTAAACATATATAATATGTATGTATGATACAAGTATATTATAGATTAAATATTCTTATTATATAATTTTGATAATGAGTCATAATAAGTTTAATACAATATATTATTTACATTTATTATTTCTTTTTTAATAGTAAAACATTTCTAATATAT
The DNA here is from genome assembly GCA_013282895.1 of Eriosoma lanigerum. Taxonomy (NCBI): domain Eukaryota; kingdom Metazoa; phylum Arthropoda; class Insecta; order Hemiptera; family Aphididae; genus Eriosoma; species Eriosoma lanigerum. The sequence continues at coordinate 5,330,364 of CM023357.1, read as the reverse complement.
TACTTAAAGGTTATTAAAGTTAACTACAAAGTTACGTAGGTAATTTAATATTTTTCACCTTACGTTATCAATTATTGAAATTAAAAAATACACATAATATGGTTTTATACTCGTATATACACTTAAACGAAAGTGGTATGTTCATTACTGTATTAACAATGAAGAAATATTAATTTTTTTCAATCAATATAATGTGTATAATTATAAATTATATAAATAAGACTCTATCTGTCTATTGGCACTCATAAAATTAGAGTACCAAAACTAATTGAAATGATCTGCAGATGTTCTCAAATAACCCGACATACAAATAATGATTTATATTCAAAATATTTTAAATCCTACTAACTGTTTGATTCATTTTTAAAGTAATATTTATTTAAGAATCAAAAACTAATTAATTTTTATAAATTCAAAAAGTTAATGATATTTCATTTATTAGTTGTTAAATTATTATTGTATTTATTTTATAATTTAATTCACATAAATTCTAAGTAATAAAACTAAATGTTATTTTTCAAGCTAATAAATTTAAAATATTAAAATTCATACTATTTCTAGAGTTACGAAAAACGAGATTTCAAAACAATGTTTATTAAATGGTACTTGTATTTAGAATAATAATTGTATTGGTATGAATATAATATCATGTTAGAATACATCAACTCACGAGCTAAAAATTAATAAATAATTGTCAATTCAATAAAAGTCATAAATTTTCTTGAACATTTAAAATGTCTTTTCCATAACCCAAAAACTGTTTGCCAAATCTAAATGTTAGAGTGGTCAGAAAAAATAACTTGATATCTGACATGTTTTAAGAACGCGTTGTTGTATGTGAGCATGTTGACAGCAACGCCGCAACTTCAAAAACTAAATAAATCGTATTTGTAAACGTATCCAAAAAAAAAAAAAAAAACTTCATTCGTATTATGACAACTACTAAATATACGAGGTCACAGTTACATATTAATTTATACGTTATAGATAATGAACACAACATTAAATATCCCATACAAAGAAGGAGTTCTTGCCAAAAACATCTACAAAAAATAAAATTTATGTCTTCAAATAAATTATTTTTCGTTTTTTATTCATATTATTTTTATCCAATTATTGATTAAAAACAAATCATAAAAAAATCTAAAATAATAATAACACTTTTAATTAACATTATTTCTCGAATATTATATCTATATCTACATTTGAATTCGAATCTACATCTAAAATATATAGTATTATTGTATCCCGTATACTATAAAAATATTTTATCTTTTTCAATTTTTTTCGTTTTATTTTCGTATATAACATTTTAAAAAATAACCTAAATAAATTCATACTAAGAATAACATTCCAAATATATCACCAGGAAACATTTTTTTTTTTTAAAATAATATATTATGACATTAATTTGAAATGAACTAATGCAACAACTTTTACAAAAGTTATACAATAAATGGATATAGATTTATAAAACAACAATACTCATTTATCATACTGTGTAAGAACTATATTGTATACAAAACGGTTGGATTTAAATTTGTCATATTATTATTTAAAAACAAATTGAAATATTCAAACAAAAAGAATCTGTTAAGTCACGTCATAATATAACAATATTAAAATGTTTTAATTTCCTGTTGATATAAAACTGTCAAAAAGATTTGTTATTTATTTTATATATATATATTTTACGTAATGTTTCCGATATTATATCAACAGAAACATTTTACCTATGAAATGGAAAACACACAAAAAAAAAAAAACATTTCAATGCCCATCACAAATAGTCCTTTTGTCGAGAAGTATTATTTGATTTTTTTTTATTCCATATTATATATGTATATTTTGTTCGAATCCATCGTTTTTAATCTTTGTCGTATAATACGAAAGTGACTTTTGCTCGACGCAATAGCACACAATGTACTACACTTAGTTGATTAAAATATATATATATATATATATATAAAAAAAATACAATTTCAGCCAACCTTATAACGTGTATAGTGTATGTGCATTTGGCGTTTTTGTTTATAATATTGCGTTGTGAAAAATAAAAATGACATCCCACATAATACACATGCGTATATTGTAATATCGTCCTCGACAAACCTTCATCACGCGTACCGCACCTTAACGTAATAAATAATAGTAATTAACATGGTAATAATATTAAAAAAAAAAAAAAAAAAACCAAAACACTATTACGATTTTAGAGAGAGAAAAAAAAACATTTCGTAACGATCAGAATGATCGATAATATAGAGAGACAACAACCGTTATTATATTACAATATTGTTATTTTATAAAATTCCGCGTCAAATTCATTAGTCAATGAATATTATTTTTATTATAAAATGTTTTCTTTTTGGCAAAAACCGACATGTTTGACCGTATGCCAATTACGAAAGGACGGGTGCGGAAAACACATTTTGCATGGACTGCATCCCTCCCTTACTCATCATTGCCAAAATACATAACGTCGAATGTGACCACAGCACAAAAACAACACCATTAATATGCGTTTTTTAATTCCCTCGGTGGTATTTTCGGAATACATTTCTAACGTAAGCTATCGAAAATTCTATTTTTACTAATAAATAAAACCAATGGCTACTATTTTATAATATTCGTTTCTCGATTCATGAACTAATTATCATCTGTTCGGAACAATAATGTTAAATTAAATTTTTACAATTAGGTACTTATATTATTTTAATGTATTATAACAGGTCTATCCATATTTTAGTCCGTACTGTTGTTACAATATTATAGTACCGAAATTTAATGAAAAATTACAAAATAATGTGCAACGAACAAATCAAAATGGTTTATATACTTTTATAGTTTCGCTGTAATTTGAATAGGATCATAATATTATGACGAGTACCGACGATTTATATTATTGTCATTATACTCAGTGAGTGTAGATAAGTTGTTATTAAAATATTAATTTTAAATGTTTGGTCCACATATAATAAATCATCTTGAACGTTCGTGTTCCGAATTTAATTTAACCTAAATATTATGATAATAAGAATATTCAAAAAATAAAAACAATAGATGAATAATATCAACTATTTAGTATTTTTACTTGAAATAATGCCATTCACATTAAATTTAATTACTTTGACAGTTTAAATCGCATTTACAGCACATAATCGCAAATAGCTAGGCAAGAAATGAATATAAGGAAACGAAAACAAACTATAAAAAAATTGGCACACCATTGGTTTTTAAATTGTCTACTTGAAATAATATTTATTATTTATTAAAATACAGCATAATCCTGTATTTTTCTAATTATAATAAAATAATATTTATCTGTAACTTGAATGAAAATGTGAAATATCTAATAAATAATAGATTTATTCGGAATATCAAGAAATTTATCAAATACAATCGTAAATAGTTTTACTTTTATTTTAATCATACATATAAATAGAATTTGGCAACAATTCTTAACAAATTAATATTAATGCATTTTACTGTTGTGTTGGACATAATACCATTATAATATAAAAATTTTTATTTTATTTTTTCTAAATCGTTATCTAACTACTAAATCATTTAATTTTTTAATCTCTGTACACAGTGTTTGGACTAATACATAATATATAATTTAAAGTAAATACAAATTGCTACAACAATATTTAAATTTTATTTTATTAAATTTGATATGAGAAAATAAATATATTACGTTATTGTTTTATAGAAACTTATTTTTTTTTATTTTTTCAAATCAATAAATGATAAAACTATATGAGTATTATATAAAAAAATTAATGAAATAATTGTATGTCATTTATCAAAGTTTTTCTGTGTATTGAGAAAGGACATAATTTTATAGCTTAAAGTCATAATATTATTGCGTAAAGCTTAAAATTCGATTATTTTTGTTGCATTGATGCAGTCTTCGGAAAATAATAGTCACAGTGTGATCAGATTTTCGTGTTACAAAGTTTGTTGAAGATTAAGTATACAAGTTTTGAATGATATATCCATTATTTTAGTAGCGTAACAAGTTTTGTACTGATACTGTACATTTATAAGTGTACATTTCATAATGCCTCGGGTCATAATATCACTGAAAGTCTAAAAAGTGAAAATTGTTGCAAACAATAATAGCGATCGCGTTGTAATAAAAATAAATCGAAGGCTAACAGACAAAATTACGTTTCCGCCACAATCAATTTTTCAGGAGAGCTGAAAAGCCATTTTTTTCCAATTATTATAAAAATATTATTATATTTAATAGTTAATCTTAAATTACACTCATTAAATTTACGTGTATTGAATTATACGTAAAAAACTAAAATAATCATGGCTGCAAAAGTTTTTTTTATGAAATGGTGGCCACGTTAATTTTTTTTTTTACCAAATGGATTTTGGTGGTCAACTATTTACCCTTTTGGTATTTACTTTTAAGTTTTAATTTCCTAGTATAAATATTACAAATTATAATTCACTCATACAATTTACCTATAATTTTGTCATAATTAGAAAAATTTCTGTTCTATAAACATTTTTTTATCTATACGCAACTTGTGCGAGCAATAAATATTAATTTAAAAATATTTTCGATATTTGCGACATTAAGTGTAAATAATGACAATGTAAATAAATAAGCTAAATATAATTTTATAATTTGTATGCACACGTCTATTTCACCCAAAACCATTTGATAAATAATAATACGTCAAAAACGTTGGATACGTTTAATAGTAAAATGTTTAATTACTTGGCTATAATATCACAAATAGAATGAGCTCGTTGGCCATATTATATTTGTTTTTACGATATTAATTACTGTTGGTACGACAGATACGAATGTTCGCCTGTTAGCCGTCGAAATTCCTATTTAGATATCGAAAATCCATTAAATTAGGTACAAATTGTGTATAATAATATAATAATAATAACGTCCCTTATGGCTTAAGTATAGGATGACTGCTTTTACTTTTGTTTAGTTTTTATCTCACACACACACACACACACACACACACACACACACACACACACACAC
>CM023357.1:5308587-5325328 GCA_013282895.1 Eriosoma lanigerum | reverse complement strand
ACACACACACACACACACACACACACACACACACACACACACACACATGCAGCGCACGCGTATTTCGTCAGGGTCGATTGAATGTCAACCAAGTGTGTGAATGACAACCTCGCCTCGTGCGCCCTCTCGTAACACGCATAATAATATAATACGCGAGAGAGAGAGAGAGAGCTGTTACGTATTGCTCGAAAGGATTATAACATCGATGCGAAAGCGATGGTATTGGTATAAAACACGATATTATCATACTTATTCTCGGCTTTGTGTTTGAGAACGCAAAGCTATATAGCACAGCAAAAACATTTTAAACAAAATAACATAAACATAGATCGGTAGGTTTGCGAATTTTATTTGATACTTTTAATTTAAATAGTTAAGAAACTAAAAGAGAGAAACTAAAACTAAGAAAATAAAGACAATGTCATTTGACGAGTTTTCAAATTTTCATCCGCGTAGATAAAATACAACACAACATACCTAGATTTTACGTCGTAAAAATTGCGTTAGGAATTATTCATTATGCGGAACGATAAAAATACAAATTACTACCTATTTTTCGTATAAACAACAACGGCGTTTAAATCTAAATGTTATATGCGATTTACAAGTTGTCTCTAAATATCGGAATTTAATGGTTTTACCTACATAACATTATTTTCTTTCTAGTCTGTGCGGTTAAATATAGGTAAGACATATTTACGATTCGTGAAACATAGAATCAAAAAAAACATACTTTAGCATTTAGAAAGTATTCAACAAATTAGAAATTATTTGAAATTATTTTTTATTTAAGTTAAGAAGTTTTAAAATTATTCACCACAAAAAAATTATAGGCAATTAATTACAAGCGAAATATTTTTATACTTTTCTCTGTTCTCCGTAAATATAAATATAAATTTACATTTAATTAAAAGTTTATTACTTATTTAGATAGTTAGGTATTATTATTATAGTATTTCAGTATTTACATATTACATATAATATTATTTAGTGTCTAAATGAGGTAAAAACATGTTAAAAATGTTTTCATAATATAAGATCACTTTCTAAATTATATTTTTTTTAGAGAAAAACATAAATTTCATTTTCAAGAACGCAAAATATCCTAACATATTCTGGCATTTTAAAATAATATATTGTTTATTTCAAACAGAACAAAATTTTTCACATAAGGATTTCAAGAAAATATAAATCCTACCTCTAGTCATCACACATTACTACATTAACAATAATGAAGTAATTAATTTCATTGTAATATACAAAATTGAATTAAACAATATCCATGTTGGTAAATAATTAAATAAACGGATAACGAAAAAATCTTTAATTGATGATTAAAATATTCCTATCGAAATAAACAATGGAATAAGTATACGATATGAATTTAATATTCATAAAAACTCAGATAACCATGCCCACATTACTTTTGACCGATTAGTAATTTTCCACTAGCTCAACAAAAGCCCACGCACGCAACGAATCAATAAAAAATTACGGCTTAACCACTCCCTTTTTTACATTTCACCATATCTGTCTCTCTTTCTTGTTTGTAAACATATATAAAATTAACATAATATACTCATCAAATGTGTGTGCAATGCCTAGAGGCTTGACAATGAGCGCGTGAGTAAAATATAATATATTATAAACTCTCTTTTAAGAAAACGTCAACGTAAAAACTATAAATAAAATAAATAAAAACTATTGATGCAACGTAGAGATGTATTTAATTTGTGGACTGTTGTCCTCGTCAAATTTGAAAGAATAAAGACTTTTTAATAGCATGTTAAATTTATCATTCCTAAAATATTATTATACAATTGAATAAAAAACTATACAAAATTCAACGAATTTTCATTGAATTCTATTGACGTGGAGGACTCTATATATAGAGAGTATGCGATATAATATAGTGAAGTTATATTATAAGAAAATAGAAGTAATATAAGTTGAAAATTTGAAATATCAAACATCCTAAGATATCTACAATGACTACAATGTCATAAAAACTCGATACAAACAGATGAATAGCTCTGATTCAGAAATTCGATTTTCTGTATTATATTATAATACCAACGTATTTCATAATAATGGAAGTGATTCGTTCAAATATAAAGTCTTTGAAAATTTAATATATTTCATACACATAATACTTATGAAAATTGTACATACAAATATTATTAATTCTGTATTTCAATATAAAAATATATAAAAAAAGAAACGTAAAATTCACATTTAAAAGTCATAAAAGTATAGTATGATAAAAATATGTGTAAATTTATAGCATTATTATAATTCATAATAAAAACAATAATAACAATAATAAAATATTATTTAAATATAATATACTATAAAAAATAAAATTAATTTTTTATCATTTATTTTTATCGATTTATTATTTTTAACTTTAATTGTTCATGACATGAAGATTAGAACTAATCTAAACAGATTAATTCTAATCTCTGTGGTTCGTAATAATAAATTATTGACGTATATATAAATATAATATTATATAGGTACAAACTATAGAATATCCCAGTTCTGTTTACTAACATTGCAATATCTCAGTAAAAAATTTAAATTTTTAATGTATTTTTTTTTTCAGATTATTAGTTAGGCAACAGCTAATAATATTACATAATTATACAAAAAAATTTTAATTAAAAATAGATATTCTTTAAATTTTGTGAAATTTGAAGATAGTTATTTTAAAGAGTATATTTATATGAGAATTTTGATATATTATCAACCTAATTAGTTAAATAAAGATCCCGATTTTTAACGAATTTCTTAATTTAAAAATCATATTTCTGACGTCATTTTTTTGTACTTAATTAAAATTTTAATATCAAGGTCTGCAAAATGTATAGCTCATAATTTAATATATATTCAATATTGATAATATGAATTTTACATCAATTATATCATTACACGATATAATAAAAAAATTAAACAATTACAAAAATATATGTGAAAAATATGATTTTTCCAATAAATTCCTAAAAGTCGATAATATTTATCATAAAATAAAAAAATTATATCCATCAAAATATTTATAAAAATATAATCTTTAAACTGGCTATCTTTGAATTGCATATACCTAGCTTAAATAATAATTTTTTTTTTCTAAACGTTTAAAATTAAAAAAATTATTGGTGTATATTATAAGTTATACTATAGTTTATAACCTAAATAATAATTTTAAAAATAACTCCATTTAATAATCGTCATTTTTCTAAGCGATGTTACAATCAGGAAATAGATCGGAAATTGAATATTTTGAAATAGCAAAATTCATATAATTTATTCAATAGTTATTTAATTAAATAGATACCTATTACAATAGGTATTTTAATATTTATTAATAAATTATATTTGAATTTAAATTATTGGGAACGTTTGTTAATACATTAGACACATTTTTAATTTATATGTAAATAAAAAGTAACTTCTATCATAGTTTCTATAAATCATATTCAATATACAAAACATTTTGATTCCTATTAATAATTAATATACTTTTAAGTATAATAACACTATCTATTAAAATATTAAGTACTCAAATTGATATGCTTAAATTTATTAATGATATAAATTAACTCTTCTTTAAGTAAGAATATTAAACATAATTAACATTAATTAACCCAAATAATTTATAATTTTAGTATATATCAGTATAATATTAATATATTATAATTACTTACCTCCTCGATTTGTTTATAATGAAGTCTAATTTAATTATTTTTGAGTAGTTCTAATGTTTATATTATATATTAGATTAGTTTATAATATATCAAAAAAATTGGTAGGTATTTAATATTATTATTTTCTACTATTGTAAGAAAAATTTTAATTAAATGCTTAACGCTAAACTAATAAAATAATTATTATTTAATATAAGTTAAAACCAATAATTTATTGCTAAAAGAAAAATAACATTTGTCATAATATTAAATAATTGAATAATAATATCATGATTAACTCATAACTTTATCCTTATTCTAATAAACCTACCTAATATTTTACTTACAAATAGAACAATTTTATAACACTAATTAAATTAATTCATTAAGAAATTATACATTATATTTATTTTAATAAACAAAAAGCCGGGACGTCAATTCTGGGAGTTCCTTCTTCGTCTCTTTGGCCCTCGGAGAAATTAGTGGAGTATTATCATGTTATAATTAAGATTGAAATTTAATAAAATCACACTCGAAATAAACAGTTTTAGCGAAATCTAGTCAGACATATAAATATATTATAAATACTTATAATATTTATTTTTTTTAAATAATATGCAACAGCAAATTATTTATCATAAAATAATAAAATAAAAGTATGCCATACTTATGGTAATTGGAATTCATCTTCTACCCAAAATAGTACTTTCAGACTTTTAAAAACATAAAAACCAATCATCGATGAGAATTCATAAAGTTTAAAGGCGTGTAAAAAGAAATTGTTTACTTACGACTTTCAAAATGATTTATATACATATTTAAGAGAATGTCATTAAACACATATCAAATTATCAACTTTGTGGATTTAAAATCAAAATATTTATACTTTAATACATACAAAAATCTAAATGAAAATATCGTATTTCTTTGATTTCATTTAAAATTACAAATTCAAATGTTTATTAAAAAAAATTAGGACTATCGATTTACGATTTTTTTTTTTTTTTTAACTGGATTAAGTATTTTATGCTTCTTTTAAATGTTCAAACCTTAAAACTCTTAACTGCATATTATATTGAACACTATTGAGAAAATCATTTCATTTTTATAAAAAAAAATTCAAAGTTCTATATTTAGACATATAAATATATAATCAATATAACAATTTCAAAAAATTTCTCATATATAAAGTACTTATGTTAATACTAAAAAAAATGTGTTTTTTTAATACTTTCAACCAATAAGTACGAGTATATCAACAGTATATTAATAAATAAAAATATAGGTTTATTAAAGATACGATAAATTATTGGCATTCGAATTGACTGTAATAAAAATAAAATCAGTTCATAATAATTATCTTATCATAAAATATTAGGTTTTTGACGACTGTCAACTGCTATATATATTTTGTATTAATAGTAACTTATGATTGATTTTAAGTAATTCAGTTGAAACTTTAGTACGAGTAGATATCTTTAGATATCTTGTACATTAAAATGAAGACTGCAAAATTAACAACAACAATATTGTATTAATTGATAAATATTTTTTTTTGTGTTATGTCTTATGCAATCAAATCGTTTTGTTTTATTCGGAATTAAATGTTTATTAAATATGCTTATGCAAGTTATATATATATATATATATATATATATATATATATATGATAAGAACAAATATAAACATATAACCAATTTTAAATAATGAATTACATTTTTAACTGCAATCAGTTTCTGAATTCCGAATAGATTTTAATTAACATCAAAAATGTTTTGTAAAAAAATTCCATACAATTACAATGTACCTATATATTATTATAAATTTAAATTATACAAATGATTAAATATGATTTTTAATGATAACCTCAGTTACTTTATACTCCAATACTATAATTATAATTATTTTTATTACAAGACAAGTTTGCACCCATATATATTACCCATGTATACAAATAAACATTTTTATTAGTTAAAATTAAAAAAATTTAACTAACTAATATAAGTCGTATCAAAGAAAGATTAACCATGCTAATTGATTAAAATAAATAGAATAAAGGTAACTTATGTTATTAGCAATAAACAACTGCCGTACATTGATAAACAATTGTTCGTCCTTAATTGTTTTACAAAATTTGTTCGAATTTGTGAACGAGTAAAATGAGAAAGGTTGAGGAAAGTCTAAGACACTAGTTAGTTATTTATTTAAAAAGGATTTGTTTGATATCATTTAATAATTAAGGAATACAAGTTTAAATGTAAGGTTAAAGATTGATAATCTAGTGGAAGATGGACTAACTTAATCTAACCAAATCCTTACTAATTGAAGACGAACAGTGTCTGTAGAAACGTATATATATAAGTATATATTTAAATACTTAATTTTAAATGATTTATATTTTGGAATACCAATCTGCAGTTGTCCTTAATACATCTACGAACATTTTGAATACTTTCAATATGTAACTTAAGATTCTTAAAACGATTAAAATTTATACCTAAACCACCAACATTACCTTATAAATATTGGATATTAGATGATACTATTACATTTTAATTCAGAAGTTATTCCTTAAAGACACATTTTCACTAAATACCAAACGCTTTGTTTACTATATTAATACATAAATGGTAAAACTACTTATCATAGCGTACAGTTGCTGTCCTCGGACTTTATGAGCCAATTTGGCAACATTCCAAAAGAAACGCGTGGACTCTGAGCATTATTAGGATTCGCATTAACCGATAAACAAGCGACTTCCAGATCGAAAGAAATGAAATATATAAAACCGCCTATTATTAGCAAAGTCCGGACGATTTGTATTATCGATTCCCTGAAAGTAGTCTGTGAAAAAATAAGGAAGAAAACCGCTCTCGTTGGCCTGTCCCCAACTGTCGATTCGTATTGTGACATTCTGACCTCGTTAAGCGTTTTTTTTTTCGTTTTCCTCCTATATATTTTTCTTGGTTTTACGGTGTGACAGTGACTTTTCAACGTGACTAAAATGCTGTTGACAGCTGTGTGTGCCGATAGAAATGGCAAGTGGAAAGTTCAAGGGTGATCAAGGGTGATTTGAGACAAGAGAGTGAGAAAAAAGAAACTAATATACGAGTTTCTAGTGAAGTGACAGTTACGACGGTCGAAATAGAAGAAAATTCGATCGAATGATATTATTTGTGTTCACGGATTTTGCTGAGTATATAGTCATAGCTGGTATATTATTGTATATTAATTCGAAAACATTAATCTAGACAAACAAATTAATCGAAATTTAGGTTTTATTTAAAATATAAAAGTTTAACAAAAAATCCTTCATAATTACTGTTAGTCATATAATTAAATCACACTGTATTATATTAATAACCTAGAAACAAAATAAAAAATAAAAAGCGGGATGGTCAATTTTGGAATACTTCTATACAATTTTGCGATATTTTGCCTCTTTTATAATATTTTAACTAAATTAATATAGTTTTTATTTACATATTAAAAATTTCTGTATTTTAAATGGATATTATAATAAGTTATGTAAAATTTTTAAAACATATATGTCACTCCAAAAAATTAGTGATTTATTATAATTAAGATTTTTTTATTGCATTTGAAAATATTATTTAGAGCGAAATTCGGTCAGGTATACAATATATTATACTGATAATCCGTTACAAAATTTTAGCGCGTGTGAAGACTACAAATGAGAATACTCAATAAAATTCGTTCAAAACTGCATTAATTTCTCTAAATATTTAAAATCAAATTCACTGAGGCAACCGAAATTTCGCACACTTTCATCGCCAAACCCAAAATTACAGGTAATATTGAACATTTTCGAGTAAATTTTAAAGCTCTATAATATTTAGTAAGAAAATCAACCAATCCGTTCCAAAATGTTTTCTCATATATATATATATATATATATATAACAGCTATGTGATTTCCAAAAAATTTTAAGTCGTTATATTCAAAAATTAATTAGTTATCATGAAATATATAAAATCAAAATAACGGAAATCTTAATTTTACCGATTTTCCGTCATTTTTTGATAGTTTTTTTTCCCCAAAGAAAAACTTTGAAAAATTCAAAAAATGAGCTAAATGAAGTACTAACTATGATCATTATTTCAAATCTAAAAAAATATTTTCAGACACAAAGAAAAAAAAACTTTGTAAAATTAATACATTTCTCGCTTCACTCATAATCAAAAATAAATTATAATTATATCAATATATTAATCTTAGCCAATCAATGTTTAAGTTTTAAATATAAATATAATAATTTTTTGAAATTGTTAAATAGGAACTGATAAGTGATAATACATTTTATTTTTTTAAGAAATCAAATTGTAACCTTTTAATTTTACTACTATTCCCAAATTTTAAAATCAATAAATACATAATAAAACGATTATAAAATATCTAACTACTATTTTTGATAAATTAGGTTTAAGTCAAACTTAAAAAATATCAAGGAGACATGAGAACCCCAATCCCTGAGAACCGTTAAGATTTCTTGGTCAGTCCGGTTAATTACTGATGTAAAAATAATAATTTAAAATTTAATTGATGCTATTAAATTTACAAACAAACAAATTAAAATAGCCAATAATATAAAAATTAAAAACTAATATATAATATTTATAATTATCTTAATATTGGTTTTAAATTAATAATAGTCTAAAAACATGCATCCTGTAAATATTGTACTCTTACACATTTTTCTGTTGGTAAAGTATTTAAATTTATATTCATTGATATAGTCATTTTTTTTTAAGTAATAGATACCTATTGTGTCTACGCATCTGGATAAAATGTAATAGGCAAATACTTAAAAAATAACTATGTAAATCTTAACAAATAACAGTACAAAAACCTATGTGATAATATTAATAAAAAAAAAGTATTACACAATTTACTACTAGTATAACTGATGATAAAAATAAAATAATTGATACTTGCATTTTTTACATTTTTAGTTAGTTGACTAATTAAATTTTATAGTTGGGTTAAAAGCTTATAGTATTCGTGCTTTAATGGTATAAAAAACGTCGTTACAAAAATTAAATTAATTTAATATTAAATTAAAGGTACAGGTTCTCTACGAAGCTTATATTTGAAACAAATGAACATTTTAATAATATTTTAATAATACTCGGGAAATACGTAGGAATAATGTGTTTCGAAAAGAAAATTTAAAGTAAAAGTATACTTGACTATAACTCTATACTTGCACACTGACGTTGTTCGTTAAATTTTCTGTAAAAGCGTAAATTAATATTTTCTTTGATTTTTTTTTTTTTTTTACATTTCGAATAGGTTCAGTATATTGATAAAATATATGTACCTACCTAATATTATTGAAAATAAAAATTAATTTAATCAAATCGGCAATATATTAATACAGATGTATTATATGTATTCTATTGTAAATATTAATAATGTACGATTAGTTTATTTCCGTTGGCATTAAATAAACATGAATAATAATATGTTTCGTTCGAGGACACAATGTATAACAACGTTTACATTTGTTATCAATGTAGTGGAGAATTATGGATTTCGTCGTTTCGTGTCCTAGAGAGCTGCTGTTACTGTTCACCGTAATTCGCGTGATCATAAACACAATTTCTCGTACTCGGTTAACGAATATTACCTTGGATGACTTTGGAAGGTCCCTAAGTAAGACGGGCCCGTACTTTACGGTACTTGGTCGCACCACAATCGGAGACAATTTACTTCCATAGACCACGACAGTTTATCGATGTAATATTTTTTTTTTCAAATATAATTTAAACCCAATGTTATAATATTATTGTGATGTCAACTGCATTCTTGCGGCGAAACATGATTATTTTATAACAGTATTGAATAATGTGGTTTGAGAATTTTTTTTAACAGGTAGTGTCGGTATAAACATATTATATCTATTAATGTTTTATGCGTAGACAGGCAATTTTTATCGTTTTTACCTCGATGCGCTTAAGTAATGCGTATTAAATTGGCATCTGTACCTGAGTGTATTTAACATAACCTATACTTATCTGTACGTATTTTTATCGATATTTTAATTAAATTATAATTATTTAACGGTTACATAATATCGTTATTATTGTTTTGTAATAATAATCAATATTGGTTAGGTTGATGATTCGTGATTTAAACAATAAAAGTTGAATATCGCAAATGACGCGTATACATTTTCTGGCCGTATCGAAAATGATAACTGTTTTATTAACTCACTATAGATACATTTGAAATACAATAATCTTTGTAATTTAATCAGACCAACCGAATAAATAGTTCTTAAAACAACTATTTCGTTATACTATATTAAGTCTTTTCTCATTGTATTTTATAATACAATATCATCTGCATTATAATCTGCCACGGCCAAAAAACGTGGTACAATAATTATGTTGATTTTTATAGGAATGCTAGTAGCAAAATACTGAAATGACGCACTTGTATACCGTGTACATGATGCTTTCCTATTGTAGCTATAATAATTGTATATTTCTTACTTTGTTCACTGATATAATAATTATAGTACTTATCTCGTTGACGATAGACGATACGGTCACAGACCGCTATATACGATAATATTTTTAGTCAACAAAACTATTATCAAATTTAATATTTACGAGATAATAAATGACCCAATGACAAAATAATAATAATCCAACCTAGCAAAGCTCACGTCGTTATAATATTATCGTGTTAATGTATTTTTCAAACAATATTAATACCTAATAAAATTTTTCGTCATAATTATGTAGTAACAAATAGAATTATTAAACTTTCGGTTCAGTTCATTCTCGATTATTATTACACTGTTCTTCCATAAATTTATAATTAAAATGTCAAACTCATAAAAGTCAATATATTTTACTCTCATACTTTTATTTCATAATTTACTGCTATTTAATAATAATAACATTGTTTTTTCACTAGTAGATCGATTTATAATTTCCTTAAGATGTAATACTAAAAATAGATGATCTGTTCAACAAAATACTATTTAATTTTACGCATATTATATTTAATATAGAGTAATTGAATATTATTCCATAACGATTTATTACAGGAATAAATTTTAGTTTCATTTGAAATTAAAATATAACTTATACCTATAACGTATACTCGTAATTTTAAAAGAAACAACTAATCTTATGCAATATATCCTTTTACAATTTAATACTTATTGTTTCCCACAGCTATTAAACACGCAGGGAAATTACTACTTATCAATCATATATCTCAAATAATCATGTAGGTAATTGCACTATATTATTTTTATACCCCGAATTTTCTAATCCTGTAATTCTATATTGCAAATATAAAAAAAAAAGATTTAAGCCGATGAAAATGTTAAATTTTTCAGATAAATTGGAATTTCGCACAAATGAAAAAATACGTATATAAATAGATTCTACTGTATATTGTATCTATATATGTGTGTATAGTATGTATAAGTGCTCGAATGAAACGCGCGTTGTACAATATAATAATAAGAGAGTGAAGATTGTTATCTCGGATTTAGCGGCATTACGCGAATAGATTTTTCGCCAAAAGCGTTTGGCGGTCGCGCTCTTATCGTCGGCGGAGGAAAAATTGGAACTTTTATCGCAACAATTTCACGGTGGTACTTACAGTGGTTGAATAAAATGATTTCCCCTATACGTTTTGCCAAAAACCCAATGAGGTACTCACAACACACATAACCGGTAAGAGGGTCAATGTTGATTTTAGTGAGTGATTAGACTGATTTAATCCGATGTTATTGCGCACTAAAAGTCTCGGTGGATATATTTTCCGGCGTGTAATTTCGCTAAAACGCTTTTAATCAAAAGTTATCCAAAGTAATTTACAAATAACTTTACGGCGAATAATTCGGATCTGGCGGTGAAGATGAATTGCCACCGCATACATCGTTTCCCCGAGGCAATTTATCATTGGCCAGTGTACCGTGGATTGTTAATCATTTTAATTGGCAACAGGACCCGAAAATTGGGACGACGTGAATTTATTATTATTCCACACGGCGCGATTTTCTTAACGTGATTTCCGTCGCTATACACACTTACCTTGAATTAAATTTCAATTCATATATTATTATACAGAATGTGTTTTTAATAATGTCATTCGTATAAATTCACTGTGTTATTAACTTCATTTAAGTACCTATAAACTTACCTTAAATATCAAACGTTAATAATATTATTCAGGCATAATGCAATACTTAATACAATATTTTGTACACTGTAATATCAATTAAAAGTCTGATTAGGTTAATTATCTGAACTAAAACACTCAAAATAAATAAGACAACTTATTGTGCATATTTCGAATAAATATCAATTACACAAATAAAAATAATATGTACATTATAATATTAAGTACCTAGATTAAATATTATAACCTAACATTAGTAATTAAAAATTATGATAAATTATACATAAAGATTGGACACTTGTACAACTGTAAACATAAACGTCATATATTATTTGTGTTTTTAGCATAACACCAAATAGAAAATATATATAATAATTTTAATAGGTATAAAACATCATTATAATTTTTAAAAATTTAATCGCGCATAAACCTATAATATACATACAGGTCTAATTTGGCGTCGGTCACTGACACCGCAAACGTAGGTGGTTTGTCCTTAAGATCACTGATAAAAATAACATCCAAAACAAAATTAGAGAAATTCAAACTTTCAAAAGTTATACACTAACAGTTTACACATTTACATAAAAATATGTTTTATTTTATAACATAACATTTTTCCTTTTTTCAACAATTCTTATAATAGAGGTATTATATGATGTAATACTACCTATACTAAAATATTCCTTTTATGATTATTTCATATTTATTAAAAAAAATACTCCGGTCGTTTTTAATGTCTCGATAAAAGTTCGAATAAAGTCATATAATTTCGATTACAACAAAAATTCAAAATTGTAAATAATATACTACATACCATTAAATAATTTTACAAACTAAATTAAAATCATTGCCATTTTCAATAAATTGTTATACGTTTATTAACCTACCTCTAAAGTGCTGTTAAGTGTTAATAGATAACTTCTTCCACTCAATCAATTCATGTAAACAAAAATAATATCAATTCATAATTCCTACTCAATGTCACTACCTACTAAACAGTACAAATTGTAAATAAACGATTTAAAATTAAAAAGTTTACTATCAATAACACGTATTTATAATAGCATAAATATATTTTATATAATATCGCAAATATGTAAATAATTTTGTTTACACAAAACAATTTCCTAAAAAAAAATTGTCACCATTTAAAGTATATTATTATTAAATAATTATAATATAATACAAATTATGTATTTCAAATAATAATATAAGTTGTACATATAACAAATTATTTAATTAAAATAAAAAGATATAACTGGATATTTCCAATAAAATTTTAGAACATAGTAAAATTATTGATGCATTAATATTTTTAGTACGATGTAGATGTTACATAGTTTCACTGATAGGTGGAAATTGTAATTCTAAAAATCTAATATTCTACCTGTATAAATACCGTAACATATTTTATTCGACAGAATTTCAAAAATAAAAACAAATTATAAAAATAAAAATTTCTACTTTGATTTTCTATATAAAAAAAAAAAAATATGACTCTTATATTATATATTTTGGAAAATATCAAATAGGTAAATATAAATTTAATGAGTCGGACAAATACGATGAGACAACCAGTTAAAAATTTTCAATTTATTTTAAGTCATTAAAATGAATATAATATACTATTGTTCTTGATTCTTGCCGAAATATAATGTCACAATTATGCAGAAAATCCAAAAATAATAAAAGTGATTATTTTGGATGTTCTTCCAATGTTCCTTCGGTCCTCGGAGAAATCAGTGGTTTATTGTAATTAAGATTTAAATGCAATGATATTACATTAGAAATACGATTCTGAGCGAAACACAATATAATACAATATATTATACTGATAAGTCGTTCCATACGCTTACCACGTGTGTAAACCACTTATGAGAAAACTCAAAAAGAATTTAAAGTGCCTACGTTTAAAATTGTAATAGTTATCATGAAAAGCCTAAAATTAATTTCATCAAAATTACAATTTCAGTAAATTTTGACGTTTTGGTAGTTTTTATTCTCCCAAAAAAAACCCTTTGAGAAATTTGAGAAAAAACCTAACCTAAATAAAGTACCAACTAGACGCAATTTTCTACCGAAAACATACCCTACTTGTGGTAATCGGATCATTATTTCTACCCGAAAAAGTGTATTCATATGCATAAAAAAAAAACATTTTTGTAAAACCAATACATTCCTTGCTTCGCTCAGAATCTAAAATTTAGCTAATCATAATATGTAATACTTATCCATTTAGGTCAATAATTGATAACTAGTTAAATTATTTTATAGTTGTTAATTGATGCTAATATAATAATACTTATAGTTATTAGTATTGTATAATTTCTTGTTTATAATTTTAGAACCACCTAATTTAATGTTTATAATTGGCATAAGCTATCTCTAATTATTACTACAACCTCATACATAAATATATATATATATATATATTTATTTATTTAGATTTCGATATATAGACAAACATTAAACGTATAGACATATATTAAAGATATACAAATAATAAAATAATTTAAATTAATAAAGCGTTGTTAATTTCTTTATCGTTTACACATAATATTATCATAACTAAATATATATTTCATATAAATATATATTAAATTATCAAACTTGTGTAATTTATATAAACTAAATATAACTAAAATGACATCGGTAACTATACTCATAGATTATTTAAAAAATCCACTTGTAACTTTATATTTTATACACCTATATATATATATATATTTATATATATAAATATCTTAAACTATTTCATATTTTGTATGTATTACCTCATATGTTCAAATTAATTCATAATATGATAATAATTAATATTAAAATTTTTATTTAAATTAGGTAATAATTAATTTTGACATAGAAGTATAATATAGAAGTTAAATTAATTGTACTATATTCTCCAAATCTCTAATCATTCACAAATAAACAAAACAAATTATAGATATTATTAAAATATGCACTATTTGAAACTAATATAGGCATAAGAACATAAGCAGTTATGGATACATATACTAATAAAATTACTTTATGATAATTATATTATTGTATGGAGTTTTTTTGAAAAATATTAATTAAACATATTTACCATAATAGTTATATAAAAAAAAAAAAAAAAAAAAAGCATTTCCCTAATTACATTAGCGTAGTAATATCGTCATAGAAATATATAAATATTATAGATGTTTAAATTAGGGTAAAATAGTATTAAAATAAAATATACTAATATTATTATGTTATGTTAGAAACTTAAAAATGAATGGTTAATCATTTATTAGTCATAATTATACGTATAATACAAATACCTATGTTAATTCATTCTTATATTTTATATGATCTGTACTTATCTATAAACTATAGATTAACTACGATGATTTTTTTTTTTATTATTATACCGATTGAGAGGTTTAAAGTTTAAATTCTTATTTAATTATTCGATTTAACCGATAAATTTTAGATTTATATCAGTATCGCAGTAAGCCAAGAAAATTATCAATCTTACATGTTATTAATACGAGATTAATGAAAAAAATATATTTTTAAAATATCATAATTATTATAAATAACATTTAAAATATTTTTATAAATTTCCAAGTGTATTCCTAACCCTATATTATATACTTTTTATTTTTTGTTAATTAAATTAGTTTTATTTATTTACAAAAGATATTTATAATAATATTTTTATAACGTTAATTTACTTAATATATTGAGATTAATGAAAAAAATTATAACCTATAATGAAGTAAGTATTTAAACCATATAAAATTAGAAAATAGATTATCAACCCATCAACCTAACTCATCTTCATGCAATATCAATCATATCAAAACGATTACGTATCTACTGTAAAAATAATAAAAATAAAATATTGTTCCAATACCATAAAAACGATCATTTCTTCGGAAAACGATTATTTATTTAATTTTTTTTTTTTTCATATAATTCGGATTGTGGACGATTAGTTGAATATAATAATATCATAAAGTATAATTGATTTTTTTTTTTTATTCATTACTATTGTTATTATTACCACTATTATCATTGTTACTTATATATATAATAATATATTTGCGTCCCGAGAAAATAGGTTCGTTCGAAAATCAACCTTGAACTTTAACAAATGCGTGGGCACTGCCTATTTGTAGCGGCCGACACAACTAGTCTTCGTGAAAAAAGAACAACCGCGGAGCTGCACAATAGTTACCCGTTGTAGTTTATATATATTTTTCTTATCAATTGATAATTCATATATTTTTATATCAACAATAGTAAATAATGAAAATAATAATATATTAATATATCATCATATTATGTACTTACAGTGATTGTACTCGCATAATCGTTTAACGAGCAGCAAAATAATAAATTATACTAATACGTTAGATACTCTGCACGATCGTTTTATAATTGTAATTTCAAGATTTAATCGTTATTATTCTAATGACAAAATGCGAACAGAAAACAATATGGAATTATATCGTGCTCGTATATTCGTGACGTGTATAAATGCATAACGACAAATATATATTATATTTGATATTTTGATGAAACACTTAATCAATGTAAAACTATAATAGACCTTCATGTGATATACTCACAATATATTTAGAGTAAAATAAATCAAATTTTTTTTTTTTTATATGTATATTTAATGTAGTTCAATGTTCAATTTTGAAACGATATCTATAAATATTTGATTTAAGTACCAGCGGACGGAAATTAATTAACCAATTTATTAAAATATATATTTTTTACTTATATATATAAGTACGTATATACGTACTTACTTACTACGTTTATACGTATATATAATTAACTATATTTTTCCTTTATTCAAATAAAAATTATTAATTTGTGAGTCGAAACTTATATGGTTTTGAAACTAC
>CM023357.1:5295108-5308187 GCA_013282895.1 Eriosoma lanigerum | reverse complement strand
TAAATTAACAAATATAAATGATTTGGTATATATATATATATATATATATATATATATATATGTATGTAGTATATATATATATATTTACGTAGTTTCAAAACCATATAAGTTTCGACTCACAAATTAATAATTTTTATTTGAATAAAGGAAAAATATAGTTAATTAATAATTGCATGTTCTATGGTGTTTAATGAAATTATTATATCATAAATGAAATTATTTTTGGCATTATCTCTGTTTATTACCAATAATTAATCACTTAACCAATGAGCAATGAACTATTATAATGGTTTGAAATTAAATATTTTGTAACAGTGTAAATTATATTATTAATTGTCATCGTTTAATTAAACAAATATTAAAATATATATATATGAATTTTTTAAATAATATTTCTTGACATTTTTTACTGACAGTTTATAGTTAATAATATTGATTTCGTGTAAACTTGTGATTTGTAATGAATGTCAACGTTTTATTTTTTTTCAGCAATTTATAATATTAGTTTAATATACAAAAGATGTATTTCGAATAAAATATTTAAAGCAACATCAAGGAAACAGTTACACAACCGAGTATTTAAAAAAAGTAAATTCGTTTTGCGCAAAGAACATTATGCACAATAATATTATATATTATTATTATCATTATAAGATGTGCGTATATATTCACACGTGCAGTAAATACGATCTCCCCTCCGGAACATTGTCACGACCTTGAATTAATTTTGTATTATTGTTATTATTATTTTTCGCAGTGAAATCTACAGGCACGTGTAGTAGTTGTCTGCATAGTACTATAGTGCACTACAATGAGCACTAAAGTAGTATTGTTTAGAATCCTGTATCATTTTTCATGACAAATTATCGCTTTCGCAATAACCTTTGCGATTGGCCAACATTTACGACAGAACGTTTCACTCATTGTCGTATTATTTTCAATTTGGAAAAAACTAAATACACAGTTATGATTATTGTTAAACTTAACTTAGTAGTTAGTTCACTACCTACATTGTATATTATAAAAATTAAACTATCGAACTATTAAAATTCTAAAAACGCAGTAGGTACTTTATTGAAACTATAATGATATGATCAAAAGAAATTTTTAACAGCATAATCATTAGTAAATCTTAATAAGACATTCGACGTATTATATTTTATTTTATACTTGTATATGTTTAAACATTATATATTCGTTCGTATATATAAATTTGGAAAATAATTAATTGGAAATAATATTTCGAAATAGAATTTATTTGGAACGGTTTATATTTGGAATAATAATTTTATAAAACAATATTGCGTTGGAAACGTTTTTTATTGGCACTTTGATAGATAAGCGAATATCGGGACCATACCAGTAAAGCAATAGTCCCGAGTGATAAGAAAACTAAACGCGGAAAAAGTTCGATTGTAAAACTTATGCACTGCACGTGTTTTACACTTGTCGCATGGTGAATTGAAAATTTATTCCGATTCTTGTGCAAATCCCCCTAAAATAAATCGTGTAATTTAATTTATTTACAAATAATTATTAATAAATAATAATGATAAATTGATAAATAAATTAGATAATAATAATACGCTAATCAAACATCAAAATATTAGGAAAATAAATTCGTTTAAATATTATTCGAATATATAAGTAATCCTAGAATATATCTTTTTAACTTGGGATTTCTTCCCCGATTTGATATTCCAATAGCCAACTAATAATAATTCCGATAAAAAATTATATTCTAAATGTATACATCATTGTAGGTACTTATATTCAACGTTTTGGATAGTTAAATTTAAAATGTATTTTATAACTAAATAAATATAAAACCAAAAATCTAATAACCAAACAGCATTAAAAAAAATAAGTCTGCATATTATAAGAAAGTAGTTATAAAATATACTTTGACATGACATTTTTATTCCGAAAAATGTATATAATACGAAGTACCTCACGTTTTAAAATTGAAATTCATTTTTGAAACGGTTTCTTTCAGAAAAATTTATATAAACAATGTCAAAATGTACTTTCTACTTATTTCTTTATGACATGATAACAATATAGTAAAATTCACACTACGCATTATAACTACTACAATTTTATATTTTAGTTATAATTTTATATTTTTTATTTCATATTATTTAATTAAGATAATACCTTCGTAACGTCCAAATTAAAAATTATATACAAGTTAAATGGTCAATAGTCATATTGACATTTTAACAACCAACAACGTAAACAGATTCTATATTATACTAAATATAGCGTAGTTAAACTGCTGCCTATATAATATAGTGTACCTAACTAAAGTAGGTATGATATTGAAACATTAACAAGTTAAAAATTAATTTATAAATTATTATATTCCATAACTTTTCTTAAACAGTTACTTCTTAAAAATGAAAACTAATTAAGTTTAATGAACACATATATATTTAATATAACGTAAATTAATAATAAATTATTTTTAAGGTTAAAAGCAGTAAAACTAAAAATTTAATATTTTAAGAAAACATTATGATTACACTTTAAAAAATATTTAACTATTAAGGATTTAATCACAATTAAATTGGATATTAAATTTACTATCTTTACTAACTATTAAACTGTAAAACAGTCTTAGAATTTAAGCTGAAACTAGTTTAAAATTTTAGTAGCATTATATTTGGTTAAAACTAACATAAGTTGAAAAAAACTAACTCATTTTCAACCTTGCTATAATTTATAATAATAGCCAATTTAACAAATAGATAATTGAATACCTATATAATAACAGCTCTAAGCATAATATGTAAATTAAATGTATAAATAACGATAAACTAATTTTTTTACGATACAGCCACATAAACATGACCAATATTTCGCGTTTATTAATAGTTAATAACAATATTTACCTAATTTCATTTTAAAGCGAAATTCATATGCCATCGAACCTATTGGCTATTATATACGAATAATAATTAATTGCCATAAAACTGAAAACAAGTTTGATTAGTATTCCGTATTCATATTTTTTATCGTATAGAAATATTATATTCTCAATATTAGCCTAATATTAACACCAATTTTGTATAAGTATCTTAAGTTAAATAGATTATAAAGTTAGGTCAAATTATTATTAGAATAATAATATAGTTATCACTTAAATCGTATAAACTTATAACCTTATATTTTAAAGAAGTTATGTAACCATTTAGTAAAATTAACATTAACATTAACAATATAGAACTTGGAAAATAAAATATTATCCCATTCATAAGTTAAAACTTATCAAGTAGATATAAACTATTTTTTAAATTATTATTTTAACTGAAAATTAGTAGCTAGTTCATTAAATTATAGTTTTTTAATTAAAAATAATAGTTTTTGAAGATATATTAAGTTAATACAGATTTATGAGCGATCTTACCTACGTATTGAAAATTATTTATAATTCATAATTCCAATATTTATGGACAATAATTAAATTAATATGTAAACAAAACTATATACCTATTACTTTGGACATTAGCACAATACGCAATAATAATTAAGTATAAAATAAATTATTAAAAATTATAATGTATTTTAAGTTATAAAGTATTATAAAATGTATAAAGTATGTAAGTAAATATAGGTTATATAAGTAAATATTATTAAAGTTTTTAATTTTATATATAAATTAACAACGAGACTTATTACTTTATTTATAATATCTATAATAAATTATAAAAAGTAAGTAAATGTATATAATTTTTAAATATATAATAAATTATTATTGGTCTTGTATATCATTTTAAATTGTATATTATACTTAGTACTTATGTTATATTTTTTCAAAAAAATGTTACAAATTTATTAATTTCATTATAAAAGTATGGTATTTTAAATGCACTAATATTGTTTAAACCCATACTAGTTGCGCCATCTTAACGAGAAATATCAATCTACTATGAACTGTATAGGTGCTATTACTGTATCACTTTATTAAATATAAATTAAAGATAAATATGAAATATTATATTATAGAATTCAATCGGATTGTATCAATAAATTATTAGTATATTATATTATACTATTTACACTTGAGGTGCCTATTGCACGAGGCTGTCGCGGCTCGATTCAAATTTTTGACGCGCGGTTGATTTTTAACACGTAAACTTGTGCCGTGCGTCTAAAATTCAAATCGCGTTGCGTGGGCAAAAACCACCAGCTGTGTGCTTAAGAAGCGCACCTTTATAGATACTTTAAAATAAATTATTCATAAGGAATAGTAATTTTCTATCATAAAATAAACAATTGTATTTGTTTGCATGTTATCGACTTATTCTCGTAATATACCAATTACACTATATAATTATTAAAATTAAAATAAGTATACTTACATATTATTCTAGTATATCGCAAGTATACAATAATATCTACATATTTTTAAGTACCTATTGATATTTTTAATTTTTATATTATAATATGGTACAGTTAATGATACATCTCGATTTTTTTTACAAATAGCATAATTATAATATTAGTATATTACATATATTAATTTTTATCGTCTTATTTTGGAAAAAAAATTAAGTATCTTTGGTTTTAGAAATATTATATACTCTACAAAATAATATAATAATATACCTATATACTATTAAATAATAAATATGAATTATACGTGTTAATTATTTCAATCATAAATTAAATAAAAAAATTAATGTACAAAAATATTTTACTTGTAATTGTATTTAAAAAAAAAAAAGCTAAAATATATAATAATTTTCATAAACGATATGAATAAAAAATTTTGTTTACTATACAAGTATAAAAACTAAAATTAAAACTCCAATTTGAGAAATTCACATGGAGAAATGTATATAGTCCCTCAAAAGTCTGAACATATTATTCATTTGTTTACATGTATTGCCCTAAATAATGATTTTAATTGAAATTATATATTTATACATATATAGGCTGATTAGAAGTTTATGTTACAGCAAAAAACTAAAGGCTCTAATTTGATTTAGGTACAAACATTAAAAAACTCCAGAAAACTCTATTAAAGAACGTTTAAAAAGTAATAATCTAAAAATAGTTTTATATTATGTATTAGAAAATTAGACTATATTTTTAAAACATTATTCATTTTTTTTTATTTTTTGTACTAAAACTAGACAATTTCTACAATATAATCACTCTGTATATAAAACAGATTGTTGATTTTTGTGTTACAAAAAAATGAAGATAAAAATATAAAATTGAAAAGATGTATGTATGTAATTCCCACTACTTTTGTAAATTGAAAGTTTGAACACCATGTATATATGTATATAAGTTTACCATAAAATTAAAATATTTTTACTACTTTTCACTGAAGATAATGATATGGCACACATGTAACATAACCAAATACAAACATTTGTTAATCTTCATCTTTATAATGGTTACCGACTTCAATATCTTATTTGCAGTTGGAAAAGTAAAAAAGTGGGAAGGTCGATTCCGGACGTTCTTTCTTCGTCTCTTCGATCATCAGAGAAATTAGTAGTTTTTTATAATTAAAAATTAAATGCAATAATATTACATTAGAAAATACGATTGTGAGCGAAACTTAATATATTATACTGATAAAGCGTTCCAAAAATTCATGTTTGTAAACTACCTATGAGGATACTCAAAAAAAAATTCAAGTACCTACGTTCAAAATTGCTAAAATCTAAAATTAATTTCATCAAAATTACGATTTCCGTGAAATTTGTCGTTTTTCCGTCATTTTTTGGTGGTTTTTCTTTTCTCTTGGAAAAACTTTTGATAAATTTAAAAAATAAGCTAAATAAAGTACTAATACATTACATGTACCAATAATAATATTAACTACATGTAATTTTCTACAGAAAGCATACTCTATTCGTGGTAATCGAACCATTATGTTAAACAAAAATGTTTTCAGACACAAAAAAACAACCATCATTTTAAAACCAATACATTCCTTACTTCGCTCAGAATCTAAAATAATATGAAATTGTATATCTATAAAAATCTATAATATTCTAACATAATCGTATTATATTATCTGATTACCAGTAATTTAATGTTACATACGGTTTTATATGGGAGGATATACAAATTAGGTACTTTTCCGTTTGTGTACACAAGAATAGATAGGATAGGATTAAACATTGTATTTTAACATATTATTTCAATATAGGTACGTCATATTATATTGATGTCTGGGGGAGGGTCGAGACCCCATTGGCCCCCCTGTAAATACGCTACTGAATACTTCAATTATTACTCTACTATAACATAAGTTATTTATAGTCAATAGTTTTGTTTGAATACCTTAAATTATATTGATATTATTATTTAAATTCAAATACCAATAAACAATTATATAATATAATAATAAATTATACAAAATCAATTTAATTTAGCATAGTTATATAAATTCATAGCAATATACTTATATGATCAGGGTCGGCTTGTCCAGAGCAGGAGGACAGGCATTCCTGATTTCAACACTATAAAACTATTCAAATTTTATTGAATTTGATATTTAATATGAATTTAGTTGATTATTAAGAATTTGTTTTGTCTTACTATTTGTATTCCAAAAATATTGATTTCAATATAATTGACTCATATTGACACGGTTCATTAATAATATCTCAATTAAAATCTAGGATATCAAAAAGAGCTACAAAATTCCATAAAGAATTAATGGAAGATGCTAATAATCTTAAGCAAATAATCTTTATATTTGGTAATAAATTAAAACGTGATTCCAAATTTTAATATTTTTCTTTCTTTCTTTTAATAATATGTTTACATGTTATTGGGCTCTAAAAAAAATTCCTGTCTGGGCTTTAAGGTACCCAGGCAAACCCTGTATATGATGTACAAAAGTGATTAAATTATAACTAAAAAATTTTAAAATATACATATACATTTAAGTTTGGTTAAAATAATAAAATGTTAGTGTTTTAAAACCAATTCTAGTACCTAGTCATAATAATATTAGGTACCTATAGATATTAGATTTCAATACCAATGCGACAATATGAAACTAATTAGATAATTACTAAGTTTTAATTTCTATTATTTTCTATTGTTATTAATTCCTTGTATTATTTTATAATTATTTCTGGTTTTAATAGTTCATTATTTAAATAATACCTAATTATCTCTCATTAAAATTGTATGTATCTACCTAGTAATTTGTATAATCATTCTTTTAGTATTTATATTGTATTGCTGTTATTGATCCAATATTGCTAAAATAAATAAACATTAAAATATATATATTATATAATAATTTTTTTTTTTTTTAAATTGATAGTTATCCAACATTCACAAATCAATTTACGAAATATTTAGTATTGTTATAAACATATATATTTAGTTGGAAATATTATTACTATAAATGCTGATTATATATTTTAAGAGTAGTCAAAAATTCTAGTTAGTCTAAAATGTTTTTAAAGTGTAATTGTAACATGTTAAATATTTCTCGCTATTTTTGTATTTTCATAGAAAGTATTTTTTTTTATTTTTATTTTTTTTTAATGGCAATTTATTGGTTATACGTCCAACGTACAATCCATTCAACTGAAAATATGTACAGAAACGTTACCGTTAATTTAATTTCTCATCCTATCGATTTTTCATTGATATACCTCACACACATATTATTAAATGTAGGTATCTAGTGTAGTCGTATTAAAGTAAGTGAAAAAGGGTCGGCTCGTTAATCATCGTTAGCTCAATCGACAGCCAGACACAAACATTTCAATTGCCTTCCGTATATATAATACAATATAACACATATCGTACCAAAGAACCGAAATACGCTAATAATCACACACTCGATATCGAACGCAATGAAACTGACGGGTTGTTCTGGTCTGATACATTTCGAGAATTAATTATATTCCGTTAGTCGGTTTAATCTTCTCACACGTCACTTATTTGCGATATATTGGTTTATAGTTTGGTACCCAATAATTAATTGTCAATTATTAATTGTTATTTGCCAAAAATTCGGTTTACCTATGGCTTAGATAATTAGATCTTTGCTATCGTTTAGACACAGAACATATTATATTAAATATGATAGTATGTTACGTACATGGTTTTGATGAAAACCAGAAGACCCCCGATGACAAAATATTATAGAGCACAATATTTATATTCCACAATATTATTGTTAATCATAATAATTGTTTAAGCTTTAATTTGTTTTATTCATTATATTATAGCTTTCAAATTTAGAACTATTGAGACAAAAACTTACATTTATTGGATATGAAGAGATATGGAAATATCGTTATGATCAGAACAGAAAAATATCCGAGTTCCCTGGACCCACGCAAATATAAATCAATAAATGCGTACAACGTATATAAGTTGTACATTGTAAATTTTACTTTTATGAAAATAGTAAATTAGTTGTTATTGAAAATATATAAACGATTTATACTTTTGATTCTTTCCTAAATATTATGATTTTCTTATTTTTCATTTTATAATATAATTGAATTTACATTTTTCCATCTCCAAAAATTCAACTACTGTAAATTGTATTTTGTAGAACATTATAATTTATAATATATTAATATCTAATCAATTTATTTTACAGTTTGTATGACTTATATGTCATTTAAATTATTAAAATTAACCTTAAGAATAAATTAATATTATTATTATCTTAAGGGGTAACGAATTTGTATGGCAGTTAGCATTCTAAAAACAAAAATTTAAGTGCAGGTCAAACTTATATAATAATTCAATTATAGATAGGTACTACTAAAAAAACTTATTGGGACCCATTTGTCTGCAAATATTTCAAATATGTTTTTGTATTTTAATTAAAATTAATAAAATGGCAATTAATTAAAGTATACGATTACTGACAAGTCACAGCTATAATGTTTATCAAGAAAGTATTAAAATTAATTATATTTTATTTACAACTAATAGAAAGTAATATTTTAATAAAATAATGTTTGAAAACAATTAATATTGACATAATAAATAACTACACGTATGTCATAAGTCTAAGCTTGAATAAATTATATTTCATTAGTGTAGAATAATATAAACTATTATCATATATTAGTATATTGCATGACGTACCTATATTAATTAATATTATTGTGTACACAAAAATGTAATTATATACATTTACAATTTAAAATTTAAAATTTTACATTGGATGAATATTGAATATATTATAGATTATAAGTACCTACTAAAGTATTCAAAACGGTCTCTAACAATTTTTTATCTTACAAGAGTATAATAAATAGATATACATAATATATTTTAATTTAGATTTTTTTTTTTTTTTTTTTTTTAGTTTATTTTATACATGTCTTAATAGTTATTTCCATTATATAATACTTTCAACAATATTATTATTGATTGTATTTTTATATCATAACTTTCATAAAAATATATTTATACAGTTTATAATATTTAATGAATATATTAAATATTCGTAAGGCGCAATGATTTCATTTGGAAGTAGGTATCGATGTCTACTATATTGTGTTAATAATAAAATATACCCACACAAATGTTTCTTTTACTTTCTAAACAGATTAGTATTCGAACAATGACATAAATTAACGCATTATTGTTAAGGATACCTGGATAATTATATTTATTTAAAATATATTATACCTTTATTAAATATATTATTTTATAGTTTATATATATAGATTCGTTATTGAATTATAGTATGCCTACACTTTATAGTCTAAACCATTAATATAGCTTTAAGAATATGTATTGTCAATTTTGTAATCATATTTGTGATCTTAAGTACAAAAATGTTTTTTTCTTTTTTTACGTTTTGTAATCCTTAAGTATTAAGTTATAATATGAATTACCAATTATCATAAACAACGTAGGTATTAAGTTTAATACATTTTAAATATTGACAAAATTAATTAAGACCCATGGTAAGCTAAGACTATTTGAGTAATATTAAAATTAATATTTAATATATTCATTTAGTTACCTACAGCTATGGATAAATACTATCATTGTCCTTTTTTGTTTCTACGAGTATTAAGTTTATGCGAAGCAACTAACCTATTATGTTTTCTTTTTAAACATAATTTATAATATCTTACTAAAACACTTAAAATTAAGTAACCGCATTGTTACTTATAAGTAATTGATAAAATATGGTGCTTGAATTTATTAAATACACATATTTATTTAACCAATACCCACATATTATTTAAATTTATTTCATACACATTATTGAATATTTGTATATATTTTAAAGTAATTCGGTATATTAAATTAAAAACATATCGTTTATACACTTTGATACGTTTCTATAATTAATTATAATATTTTATAAGTATATAATTATAATTGTTAATTTGAAAGAAGATTAATTATTATAATAAGTATAATATTTATATTATAATTTTAGCCACCTATAATTTATCCAATTCATTTTTTATTCATTAATTTCTAATTGTCAATAGAAAATTTTAATTATTTAAATGCATATTAATTAAAAAGTTAAAACTTTATTGAAAAAATTAATGTGTATATAGATATACTTTTTTAATATATTATACTAAAAAAAAAAAAAATTGTTTTATTCTACTAAATAACTTGATATTTTTGTTTTTCTGAAAACCGATGAAAAAAAACAATATATATATATGTTAAATACCGGGAAAATAATTTTGTATGTACCTTAGAATAAAAAATAAAACTTTTTCTCAAATGGCATCAGCTAATGTTGCCAAGAAATAGAAATAACTTTTTATCGGTTGTACGGGGGACACGAGAAACAGGTTTATAATCTATTGAAGTTTAAAGAATATAAAGAGAAGAAACGTTTAAGTGGGTTACATGTAAACTCTTACATCTACTCGTTAAATAACAAACGTCAAAAGAAGATATAAAAAAAAAATTATAGATAATAGCTATGGAAAAAGAATAACGAACATGAATGACACAAACATTATTATACACTCCTTCACTGATACAGTACCTATATAGAAAAAAAAAATAGTTGAGAAATAATAACAATAATTGTTTTGCCAGTGGCTGCACCGAATAAAAAATTATATTATTATTATTAAATAACCGGTTAAACCACAAACTGGTTTTATATGCAACGTTCTCGATGCTTTGTGCAAACGTTTCTCGATATCTAGAGGTACGCTGTCTTAAAGTAAAAATAAATAAATGATAAACGACATTAAAAAGTGCTTATTCCTTCCTATTATTATCTTCCAAAATAATCAAAGCAAAATGATTAATGAAGAATAAAAAAAATAAATTAAATAATATATCACGACCTATAATATAACTAAAACATAATTAATAATAATATTAATTTTGAACATCATTGTTTGTACATATTTACATAGAATACCATTTGCAAACGTATAATTAATATGATTCGTTCTAATGAATATTTAAAAACATAATAAATAACTAACCAAGGTATTAAAAAAAAAAACTATTTAAATTTAAAACGTACAATTACTTAATCTACAAATTCAAAATTAACAATTACAATTATAAATACGAATACAAATCAGATCAGTAGGTTATTATACAAGCTGTAGAGATAATAAAACAAACGTAGACGATACCGAATAAGTATCTATATATATTATGCAGGTATTAATATTGATTACATATGGAAAAACTTATAAACTTATTAAGTCATATTAAATGTGTATACATTTACAAGATTCTAAATTAGGTAAGTTTATATTATGTCAAAAATAAGTTTGAATGTAAGTGTATAGTAACTTATTAACTTCAGTAACGTATTCCAATATTATCTTAATTAAAAAACTTTATTTTATCAATCAAATTAAAAAAAAAAAACATGGAACATATTAAGTACCTACATTAATAACATGTAATTAAAAATTTATTTATTTTTATTTTATTTTTTTCGTAATATACCTGCCTATTTTTAAAAAGTAAAAATTCAAAATCAATAAATTTTATAAATAATAACATGATTTATTCTCAGTTTTGATGTACTAAAACATATAGTAAGTATATGCGGATCATTAAATTTTTCAAGTTTTAAATAATAACGCATTATTTCAATCATAGGCCATATAATGTAAAAGTATAAGGTCAATTATTTTTAATATACAATTTAAAATTTTTACCGCTTAGTCAATTTAAAAATTCATGCATAGAAATTATATTTAATTTAAAATCTCGTAAAAAATCCAATTTATTACTCTTAATGATTTGTCTATACAAAATATCAAATATGGATATACTATGTAATTTTGATTTTTTTCATTTATTTCACTTTTCAAATTCTATCATATAAACATTCTATAAACATTGATTATAGAATACTGTAAAACACGTATCAAAAATAATCGTATAAATTAAACTTTATGAATATTTTTTTCAAAGTTATGATTGACGTTTATAATTATAATAAATACAAAAAAAATGGTAATATTTTTCGAATGTGTGGAACGTGAATCGGCTTAAGATTTTTTTTTAAAGTAAACTACCTAATGTGGGCGTGAAACTATTTTATACACAAAAGATTTTAATCTTCGTTGGTACTCAAAGATTATTCTGAGTGGTTTAAGTTAAATATAATATTGTACTTATTACAATTTTTTTTTTAAATTATGTTATAAATTATATTATGTGCCTATAATATAGGTCCTGTATACTAATATAATAATCATAAATAGTTTGTATACCTATACTACTACTACAGTACAGATATACTACTGTATAGTGCATATAGATGTACTACCTACAATGACACAATAATCGGTAAATAAATAAAATTAATGATATTTTTATAAACTTAAAAAAATCATGAAAAATAAATGAAAACTCATTAAACAGACATTTTAGTGTCAATATTTTTCTAAAATGAACATCTATAAAAATTCTATTTTGATTTAAAAATCATATATAAATATAAATAAATATTGTTTTTGTTATTTAAAATAAAAAATAAAAACAATTATAAAATAGCCTAATTTATAAAACCTAACCACCTAAGACCAAGTCCTAATTACGCCACTGCACACACACACACACACACACACACACACACACACACACACACACAC
>CM023357.1:5224821-5295098 GCA_013282895.1 Eriosoma lanigerum | reverse complement strand
CACACACACACACACACACACACACACACACACACACACACACACACTGTATATTATTACAATTATGTAAAGTTATCTAACTGTTTTTATTTTTATACAACTCCTAAATATAAATAATATTAATGAATATAATAATAATAAATATAATAATATATAACACTGATAATAAGATTCGATTAATAATATTACAAACTTTTAAACATATTTTCATAAAAGTTTGAAAGTTTTTAGTGATACAAATATAATTAAATTAATATTTTATTATTTTTACTTTTACCAATTATTTATTTGTTATAAGTACTTACTGTTTAATAGCCTAACTGAAATAAACAATGTTATATTATTATTAATTTAATTCAGAAATGAGTTTAGAAATATAAAAAAATATTTGTTTAACTCTTAACTCAATATATTTTTTTTTCTTTAAAATAATATAATTTGCCCTAATTTATTATTGTTTTTATGATTCCTTCCAGTATATTTTGTTTAACAATATATTTTTAGTGATTATATGGTTGACAGGTTTCAAAAATACATTAGATAGGTACAAAATAATATAGCCTATAGGCATGTGGTACATTATTTTTGAAAAAAAACACATCACTCTTATTAATATTATGTATGCAATATGTATGTTATGTGGGCAACATTTTATGTGTAATTTAATTCCATTTTATATCTTAATAACAAATATAATATTTACAAATATTACTGAAATTACGTTTTGATATTTTTTATTTTATTGAACTGTAGTGACATATCTAATTTTAATTATTTTCTTAAGTTTAACTTATCAAACAAATTGACGAAAGTCTTATTAAAACATATCATTACATATG
Organism: Eriosoma lanigerum; assembly: GCA_013282895.1. Lineage (NCBI taxonomy): Eukaryota > Metazoa > Arthropoda > Insecta > Hemiptera > Aphididae > Eriosoma > Eriosoma lanigerum. Next base: position 5,294,259 of record CM023357.1, on the reverse strand, counting down.
ATTAATATTAAACTACTAAAATTGTTTAGTTTTGAAACTTATAAAAAATACTAAAAAAAAAACCATTTTATTTGCTACCAACTAATAATAGATCTTAATTGCGACAATTAATACTATATTGTAATAAACAACATCAGTTGTCTGTATAATAAAAACCTATTATTAAAGAACAATAAAACGATGTGTTAAGAGTTTCATTGTCTCATCAAAAAGTCCGTTTTATTTATTTTTATTGGTGTTAACGAATGCAGTAATGGAAAGAAGGAAACACAAAATGACAATTTCTTAACCGGATGGGCTCTTCTGTATTATGTACATTGTACGCAGTAAAAAATTGTAACTTTAATGTCGGCTGTCTAATATTATATTTGACAAATTCGTATCTATCTTAACCCTATATATATATTTTATAATGTTACCTTTAGTTATTTAAGAAAAACTATTTTATATTATAATATTTTACATTTATTCAAGTCATGAATATTATTAATCATTTGTAATTTGTCTTCTTAGACTATTGTTATACTTTATTACTTACTACACTTCTGTATAGTATAGTTATTATTTCCTTAATTTATGAATCAATTTAAAAATTATTGATATTAAAATATAATAATATAACGTATAATGTGACTTATAGAACACTTAATGAATTTTAAGTAAGTTTAACAATAAATCATATCTAACTTATGACTGTCTCATTTAATATGTTTAATATTATTAACAATGTATTTAAAAATACAATTTAAAATGTAATAACTATTTAGTTATACCTAGACAAAAAAAAAATTACCTATTTAAATTATGTACAGTGATTAAGATTATTGTTATTTAGGTAAATGTATTAAATTTAAATAAAATATTAACGTTAACAATGAGTTTAATTAAAACATAAATATTTTAACAGATGTAGGAATTTATAATTAAATACTTCTTATAATTTTTACACTTTAATATCATTTGAATGAGTATAGTGATATTTTCTTCATACTAATAGAGTAATTAGACCATAGTGACGATAGTTTTTGAAGATCAATGAAATATATAAAATGTGTTATCAACGATATTTATAAAACACTTTAAAGTGGCAATATGTAGAATGTGCAAATCTCGCATCTTAGTAAATACTATAAAGATTTATAATTTCCTGGGTATCCAAAACACTACACAGTGTTTACACCAACCATTAACCAATGACCATTCATTTTATTGGTTCTGTCCACTAACATCAACAACTATAGGCTTTTATATTGTATTTAACGCGTGTCTATATAAACTCTAAATGATATAATATATCGAAATAAACCGAGTTCGTTTAATCATAGAATTGCTATTTGAACAGTGTTAATAATGGAACGAAAAAATAATGGTAAATGTTTTCACTGTCGGCACATCGCGTGCAATCAGGTCAAAAAGTTGCATGTGTTCGAGCACTTCAAAAACCACATAAACCTCGTGTTTGATTATACATATAAGTGTATAATCCTCTATATAGTCACGATCAATACGCACAAAACACTTGAATCCAAGGGCTATTTTTTAATTAAGATATTAACAAAAATAATTAGTTTTTTACTATAAACATTTTCAATTAATTGGAATTTTGATCGTTATAATTTATTATTACTTATAAATTATTATAATTATCATCATATAATAACATCACTATCGCTTATCTAACATCATTCACTTCGCGTAATTTGGATAAAATTTCATGAGATAGAAATCTATACTTCTTTATGTGAATATCTAAATGACGGAGTAAGTTCCACATAGTGAAGTTTAAGTATCCATTTCGTGAAATGCTATTCAAATAGCGTAATTATGTGATTTGGATGGGACATATTTAATATTTTAATACTAACCAGTGTAATGTAATATTACGTATGTTGCTAGATGTATATAACTACAAAATAAATACATTTATTAAAACTATTTTAAACAAATAAACTCGACAATTATTGTAGGTACCTAGTTTAAAATAAACATACTAAATAATAAATATTAATACAAAATTACTGCAAATTATTTATGTATTATTAGTGTAGATATACATAATATATATTTACTGAAACGTCTCATTGTTATTTGTTATGAAAATATGTAATATATATATATATATATATATATTATCATTAAATAAATATATAAAAAAAACTCCGTATAATTAGTGTAAAATGTTATTCATTATGTCTATAAAACCAATTATATTATATTTGTATAATAAACCACGGGAACTTAAAATTAAAATCTCAAGTTTAAATTTAAGTACAACTAATAATTTCATTCTAGATTCTTTCTGAGCGAAGCGAAGACTGTATTGGTTTTACAAAGATGTTTTATATTTTTATGTATGAAAACACTTTTTTGGGTAAAAATAATGGTCCCATTATCACAAGTAGGATATGTTTTCGGTAGCAAATTGTATCTAGTTGGTACTTTATTTAGCTCATTTTTCGAATTTCTCAATTTTTTTTCCTTAGGAGAAGAAAAACTACTAAAAAATGGCGGAAAATCGGCAAAGTAACGTTTTCATTATTTTAAATTTTTTTAATTTCGAGATAACTAATTGAGTTTTAGCCGTAAGAACTTAAAAATTTTTTTGGGTATTAACATAGGTAGTATACAAGTGAGGTAAAATATTAGAATGAATTATTAGTATAGTATATTGCAATATATTGAGTTTCACTCAGAATCGTATTTCTAATGCAATATCATTGCATTCAAATCTTAAGTATAATAAACCACTAATTTCTCCGAGAATCGAAGGGATAAAGGAGAAACATCCACAATCAACATTCCCATTTTTTTAAAAATATTACTATGTATAATAAGTTGTTACGGAAATATTATCAAATATGTAACTCTTGTCCAGCTAAAGATTAAATTATTCTAGATGAATATAATATTTATTAAGTTGTTTAATTAACTTTTGAAAAAAAAATACATATTTTAGTTTTGAAGTTATTTAATTTTCAATTTTTTCCGTTCATTTAAAAGAGAATATTATTTTATTAAATTATTATATTTAAATATACTATAGGTAACATAAGTATTCTGAACCTTAGAGCGTAACAATTCACATTTTTTTCGTGTATAATTATTATTATATTAAATGAAATTGGACTACCCGAATTCCCACTTGTTATAATAATAATTCGAAATGGATTCAGATTTCAGAATATCATGATCATTATTCATTAGATTATGTGATTTAACTATATTTTTTATTTGTTGAAGACAAAAAGTTTGACAGACTGTAGTTCCGGTCGTGTTTAAATTTCTGTAACCAGCAAACCAAATCGAAAGACAAATGTTCGTTTCATTTCTGAATTCTCTCTGAATTCGATTGTTCGGTGTGTGTACAAGTACACTATTTATCATTTCTTCATTTCGGTACCTTTATACACAAAAAAAAATTATTTTTAAATATTTCTAAATTTTAAAAATTAAAATTAAGTTTATCTGTTGAGATAGAAACAATTCTTTATTTGTACCTAATCAAATATCTTAACTTATTAATACCATATTGTAAATATAAAACAAGTAGTACCAAAGAATATAATTATCTGTATTACTATATATTATATTTGTTTTTTTATTATTTGATTTCATTATATAAAATATATTATAACTACAAACCCATAAACCGTGTGTATATTAGCCAGAGGCTAAAATAATGTACATAATATTTTTTTTGCATACTACATACTTAATATTTATATTAAAACTCACATTATCGATTGATAAATTATTTAAACTGTTTCACGAGTCAAATTTAAAAGAATATTTAACTTTACATTTTAATAATAAGAAATACAAAAGTTTTACATTACATTTTTCATTTTTAACGACATACTACCTGGCTGTCACCAATCACATGTCAAGGGTTTGAAGGTTGTACATCGTTAATTAGAACATGAAGTTATGATTAACCAAATTATTAGGTATTTACGGGCAATCGTGGCCGGCTTGTTCCAGATTCAAGACGCCACTATGTGCAAAACACTTGTGGTTGCTACCCTGTCCAATATTAAAAAAATGTATAAAAATATCAAATTAAAAAACGTATAATATATACATAATGCGGCATAATTTCTATACACTTGTTTAATTCTGTACCGCACAATTACGATTTTGTATAACACAAATCGTGTCGTACCGCGCATAATAATTTTAGCCCCCGGATATAACCGGTAAATCTTAGTTATTTTCACGTGATCCATCGGAATAATCGATATTATCGTCCGTCGATAAATATATATAAACGATTGCAGTGTTTGTATAATTTTATTTTTTTAGGCGGGGGGGGGGGCTGGCCGAAAAATAACATAATTATGAAAAAAATTATTTTAAAATTAAAAATAAATTTTAATATTAAATTTAAATTTCTGGCTTTTCTGCTATTGGAAGAATAAAAAAAAAAATTGAAAATTTGTCCAATACCATGTCGTCAGGAATATCGACAATAGAGCAAGTCCTACCAATCTTGATTCAGAAATAGCGTTACTTAAGTATGTTTTGAACCTGCTTAATGTCGAAAAGCTACGTTCAAAAACAGCTGTCGCGGTATGTACAGGTTGTACTTTGAGTACTTGATGTGTACATTTAGATTTGTATTTGGATAAATAAAACGATCGCAAACTCTTTACGCTTCTATGGCGTTGATCCTCCGCTGTCTTAGTTTTTTCTTCGGTAGATTACACAAACGTTTTGGATACCACTGTGCGCGGCGCAATTTCGAATTTTACACGATGCACGCGCACTATAGGAAGACAGTTATCACGATGGTGTATAAATAATATTATATTATGTCGATCGATCCGTGACAAGGAATATAAAACGCACGTTCGGACGAACGGACATTGTCTGTGTCGGTGGAAGTGCGGGGTTAACCTTGACATTGGATTCGGCGACCAAGGTCAGTTAGCCGCGCGCGAGCGCGATATTCTATTCGGGCTCTCCGGGACGCGCGACCGACTTTGACTCGGATGTTTCCGCTTGGCCGCGTGTTGCGCGTGTCCACAATAATCCCATTGATTCCGTACTGTATGACAACGAGTGCTGCTAATAGTGGTCGAAATATACAATTGCAACGCGAGAGGGGATGGGGGTTATTCGATAATAACAAATCAAATTAGAAAAATATAAAAATGAGTATATAATTTTTTTACAATATTTTCTCTCTTACATTTACCCAACGTCATCTGTTTCTGTACAATATCGACTGTAAACAATTTATTATACTAAATTATACGCCATTGCAAAGTAGATAACACTGCAAGTTTTTTTGTCGTACAAATTAAAATTTTAAACCCGTCTGCCACAGTGAAAAAGTTTTTTTTAAGATTTGTATAGAAGGTTTTTTTAGTGAAAAATACGCATCGGTCAGTTGAATTCCAAATAAATCGGTTTATATTAGGTATTGTGTACTACTTCGATTTATTTGAATACGTTGTATAATAAGATTTTCATGCACATACTTTAGTAAGTTATTAAAAACAATGTCAAGCACAAAAATAAAAAATGTTACCAATAAACGCCAAAAAATGCAATACCGATAAAAAAGGTACGTGTATGCAAAAATATTTTGTAGGATAAATGGATCGCAAAGCAAACCGAATACTGAAAACTAAACGACTAAATCGGGCCATCAGCTGTCTAATCGTAATAATTATCGGTCGCAAGTGTATTCTCCAATGTGACGGAGGTATAAACGTGCACGAAAGCTACGTAATTTCTATTACTATTAGAGTAATTGTAATTGATTTTTTAGTGCCAATTTTAAATAATTTATATTAACGTATATATTATATATTATCATGTTTATAGTCATTAATAATAAGGATGACCGTGTATTTAGATTATATAGTTAAATTTCAATATGTCAGATACGAGGCGTTATGTTGTAATTGATTGATGCTTAGATCTGTACACTTGAGAATTTTTTTTTCGAACGAGATGGTTTTTCACAACAAATCGGAATTAATTTTGATTATTTCAAAACATCAATTTATTATTATAGAGTATATAAATATAAAATAAATTAATTTAATAAATCAGAAATATACACTAATTTTAATTAGTAATCATTTATCAATATTTCAAATTAAAAAAAAAAAAAAAACATTTTACACTTTTTAAGTGTTATATTATTTTCAATCAATAATCTGGTATTTTTTTTATAGTCATAAATCGTATGAAACATAAAAGGAGTAGTATATGTAAGCAGTATAGCATGGTAAAGGGAACCATACAATTTAATTTAGAGGTACCTATCTAATATTTGTTTATATAATAGTGAGTATTTAAATAGTTATATATAAACCACAAAAGCCTTTAAAAAATAATAAATCATTATTTTTTGGGTAGTATATAAAATTCAGTATGTTATGTGCTCAAAGACCATGAATTCTGGGAATAATTACATACACAATAATCGCTGCTATTTTGCAACATTATAAATTATAATAAAATTGTGTGATAAATATCAAAGATTCTAGAATAAACATAATTTTTAATTGGTGAGATATAATTTTTTTTTTAACTTTATTAATACCTAACTATATAATTTATTATTACATTATTTTATTTTAGACAGACCTATAAAATTGTGTGATGAATATTTATAATATTGTACTTGTATACATATTAAAGAAATATTTTTATTTTTATAATTTATAATTTACCAGTTTATCTGTTTTCTGTGATAACACAGAAGGCCTCGTTGTAAATATTTGATGTTTACTAAATCCATTTTTGTATTTCTCTCTTCTAAAATTAAATTAAAATTAAAATGCCTTACAATTATTCTAACACTTTATTTTCTATATACAATAATAGTTTATACATAATATGATATTATTTATAAAAGTTCACATTTATTTCTATCGATGTAACTTATTAAGTTTGTTTGGCTTATATAGATAATTTATTATAACAATACCTATATAATTATCAGCGTTGTGCATCATCTAGATAAAATACAGTTATCTATTATCTTATCTAGATAAAAATTATTTTAAGTATTTTTTTATCTTATCTAGATTAATAAATAGGGTATCTGAGAATAATTATCTAGATAATTAATCAATCAATGATTTTAAAAATTTTGACATTAAATTATTTTAAACCGCGCTCTGTAAATATTATTTATAGTTTTAACCATCCAGTTAGAATATAATTAATAAAAATAATATTTACAAAATAATCATGATAATAACTATATGGTTTACGCCGAGACGAACATTGGATCTATAATATTAAATATTAATTATCTGTTTTTTTATCTAGATAAAATTGGTTATCTTTTATCTCTTATCTAGATAAATTAGGAGTTATCATTGTACAACAGTGATAATAGATACCTAGATATTTAACGATTTATTTAGTTCATTTTTGTATTGTATACCAATTACAAGCTATAGTATAACCATTTCGTACTCAAAATTATAAAATATTTTTAAACATATTATATTATATAAACTGCATTGTCAACTACTCTACTCATTCCTATTCATATTATGGATTGCAGAATTGTGTGTATTGTCCAATATAATAAATATTAAATAGTGAATGGCTTTGCTAGTAACACGTAAGCAATACAATATCATTATTTTGTAACTTATTGTTTACATTATATTGAATTATAACTGTTTTATGTTTACATGAAACAGATTATTATCTTGTTAAATAATTATTATCATATTAAGATTATTATCTATATATATATATATATAATAATAATTAATTCCATTGTATACGAACTGAACCTACAATTATTAAGTACAAAATCCGATTACGATGTAGCATTACATGTGCCCTCGCAAAAGTTGACTCAATTGCATAAGTTTAAATATGTATACACCACCGCTCTATCTCCCAATAAAATTTAATTACTCAATACTCACAATAATTTAAGTTGCTAAAGTTGCTGTTAAATAAATTTAAAATTGTACCTACATTAGATGCAATATATTATTAATATAATATGTAACTTAATTTTGTATTTACAGCAAAACATTTTTGGTACTTATGGTACTTACCTATTTTTTGCTTATAATTTATCTCCATTAATAAAAAAAAACTGGAAATAAATACAAAATATTTTTAAAATAGCTAAACAATTAATGATTTATATATTTTAGGTGCCTACATGGGTTAAGTGTTATTATTATTATTTTATTTTTTTTGTCTAATAACTGCAATTTATTTTGAAAGTTGAAATATTTGATTGCTTACGAATTTATATTCCATCCATTGTACAATATTACAATACTAATTAAAATACTTTATTAATATAATACATATTATATTAAAATAAATTATGATATTTTTCATTTAATTTTATGCAAAGAGAATATTCACTACTTACTACTACTATCATAATAATATTATTATTATATTTATTCCGAATTCATAAATGTCGGTCTATATAACGGCATCTGTCGTTTAATTTTAACACTAACATTTCGAACGGAGAAAACGAGTTTCGATGGTACTTGTTTTTGTCATGCAAGTCGTTACCAGTACATTTTTTTTCCTAAAAAACTAAGTTTTCCTACATTCTACAACAGTAGAAGTAAGAACCTTAAATATACAGCTCGTTCGAAAAAATTTAAATAATATTACCTATTTAAAAAAATTAAAATAATATCTTAAAACCCAATATGTATGTACTCGTACAGCATATTATGTACCTCTCGTTTGCTTTTTTCTGCTTTCTTTTCGTATAATATGGAATCGATATTTGAAAATAAAATCACATAGGTAAAAAATAAAATCGTTTTTTTTAAACTCAAGATCGCAATATGTTATTACAATTGCTTACACGCCATCATAGAGTAGATCTCGTTAATGCCTTGCGGTATATAAATTCGTAAAAAATAATAACACATAAATGAAGGTATACGAATAATTTATCATAGTATCATTTCTATCAATAATATTTATGGTGTGGTACTGTAGTCAATGTAATAATTTACTTCAATTTCAACTATACAATCAAAATTGATCTATATAAGGATCTAACAACTATATTATTATAGTTATAACTGTAGGCGAAGCAAGATGGGGGGGCTTTGGGAACTATAGTCCCCTGAAAAATGTTTAAGTCCCCCTCATTGTTTAATTAAATTTATTAAAAAATATCTAAATTAATATGAATACGAAGACTCAATGAGACTCAAGTCCCCTAATTTTATGGGACGTACTACGTCTGATATGGTTATAGCCAATAGGTATATGAACAATTATGGGCCATAAACTATATATATATAGAAAGTTTGATTTTGTATATAAATTTGTATTGATCATAGTTTTTTCTAAGTAATTTAAATAGATAAATGCATACAAGTATACAATACGACATTACGTTATTATTTTATTGAAATACTTAAATTTATCATACGTATAAAGATAATAAAACTGTAAGACTCACGAAGATACACAAACAAACAAATTCTGAGCGGTTCATAAGCAGTATCAAAATTATTACAAAATTTGCTACAAATAACTATATCTCGACATTTCGGGAATCGCAGTAGAATAATAAAACGTAGTGTAAATATAATATACGGGGATAAAGAATGGAAATGTAACACAACCACCATAAACCATAAACCTTAAGTATGAAATATGTATGATACATTAATATTAATTAACATCGACATTACATGTTTACGGTAAATTATATAATATGTATAAATTATTAATGATTTCCATTCGAAAACTAAAAATGCATAAAATATTTAATATGTTTATCACAATAATGGATAATGATAGAATAATAATCGCTTTTCTGTTAGTTGGCAAATAATATATATATATATATATATACTGTGATGGATCACTGTTCTGCATCCTGTAATTATATATTACATATTATTATGTTAAATTAAATATATTAATATGTATAATAATATACATACTATAATTATTATATTGTATATATTACGAAGGAATCTGTTGACCGGCGACAATCATTATTATTTCGATTGGATACGATTAATATGTTGTTTATCGCGTACGAATTATTTTATAATGCATAATTAAGAATAGGACAAACAGACCGTTTGCTGCAGACACAATTAAAACAATAATTTATTCTGTGATAATAACGTGTGCGTGTCCATTCATGGTCCACGTGAACATTATATTTAAAAAGTTTTCTGTGGCTGTGCTCAATTTATGCGCTGACAATCGAATAATTTATATAAATTGAATAATTAGAAAAACACACGTACATGTTATATTGAAAATTATTTATTTATTTGTTTTTTTTTTGTGTGTGTGTACCCGGCAACACGGTGTATGGTTTGTTGGTACAAAATAATAATATATCTATCTAATTATTTTACTGTATATATTATTATTATACTTGTTATTCTAATGATTCGTCCCTCCGACGATATGTTATTGTTGTTAAAATGCACTTAAATTATTATTACCCATTGTCAAAATTCAATGAAGTCGATTTAAAAAAATAATAATAATAATAACTAAATTAGTAGGTACACTGTCTGTCGATGATGGTATGCAAACACTTTTACATTGCGCACATCACACAATAGGTACTTGTATAATATACGTACCTAGGTTTTATTCACCGGACCGTTTCACCGGAATCGAAAACTACTAAAAAATAATGGTACACACAATGAAAATGACTATATAGGTCCGTCCATCGTGTTACGTACCAAACGTATTATTATAAATTATAATATCGCATATTTTATTATTTTAAAAAAATACTGTTATTTACATGTATATTTATTGTGTATATCTATATAGGTAGTAAATACTATAAAAAATAATAATAATACTATTTTTTTAAAAAATAAGTCATAAAATTTGCTTTTATCCAGTGCTATGCATATATAAGCTCTACGATTGAATAATTTAGACGGAATTATTCCCTGCTTACAATAGTATTATTAAACAAATATAATCAATACAATATTAATAATAACAAAAATTGTGTATTTTAATTAATTATATAATAACTTACTTATAAAATTTCGTTTAAACTTTAAAACTGTATAGTCTAAATTCTTTACTATTCTAAAGCTTTTTATCTAACCCCAAAATGTACTAAATTTAACAAAATCAGGATATGTTATTACACAAAAGATTTTTAATCATTTTATGGTCCATTTAAAATTTTAAAAATTCTTTAAACAATCTTTGCAAAAACATTCATTAAATTTTTAACGGCCCATTAGTTGATATCTAAACTTTAGAACTTTTAAGTATCACTTTATCAATGAAAAATTTAAAATTCGAACAAAATTAGTAAACAAAATTTGTAACTCGCTCATTAAAAATTATATAATATGGTATTCTCAGATACTCGGCGTGCGAATTATTTTTACCCAATTGGTATACGAGTATATTAGGTAAAAAATTAAAGTTCTTCCATTAACTTCGACAATGTACGAGTCTGTACTCAGGGGTTAAACAAAACAAATTCGACACAAATTTTATGATAAGTTTTATGTAATTAAATATATTTAATATTATTGAAAAATGAACATTAAATTTTAACAACATTGTAAAAATCGTGTAATTAACAATAACATTGTACTTTTCGTTATGGCTAAAAATAAAATGAAAACGTTATAAAAAAAAAAATGCTCTCATGTTGCATGTTTTATTAAATGCATATTATAGTATTATCGATGTATCACTGACACGTTCTGTCATCCTCGTATTATAGGTGTAGCATAAACTGTTTTACGATCTTTGCGAAAGTGTTTTTATATTATTATAGTTATTGCCATAGGTAATAAAAGTCACGTGGGAAATTGATCAGTGAAGTTCTCGCTTCGGAACTGGTACTCTCGTATCCAATATTCATAAATCATAATAATATAATATTGTCAAAAAACGGAAATATATACCTTGTACCTATATTATTATCAAAGTAATATAATATTATGTATCTATATACTATATATAATTTACCTAATATTTACATAATATAGCTAACATGATCAAATATTTATTTAGTTTCTATTACATAGAAACTAAGTTTGGGATGTTTTCGACAGTTTGATGTTATACATTTCCCTGAACAGCCGAACTTAGTCTTGTATATTTATCCGTTTATCCAGTTACATGCAACACAAATTAGGTAAATAATATAAAAATCGTAATGCTTTTATGCTCATCACATAGATACTTGGTAAACGGAAGTTTTAAGACCTCACTCTTCGAAGTTTATCGAAACTAATAATAATTAACTGTTGCAAAAACATAATAATAATTTATAATGAAGGTATAAGTATTATTATATTTTTTTAGCAAAGTAAGTTAACTTATTACTCTATAGCATAATAACCAATTACCACTATCATTATCGAAAAGTGAAAGCAAATAACAATCGATTTTAACAAGAACGTATTCATATATAATATAATTTTTAAGTGTGAGTGGGATAAACCACACATACATTTGTATTTTTAAAAAACCAATTAAAATATTAAGCAAAAGTAATTTTTCAAATTTTTCATCTTTTACCCACGTTAAAAATAATTCAGTAAACGCCCAGCTAGGTCAATAAAAATAGATTTTACATTTTGAAAATAATTGTCTTATACAGCGCATAAGTAGTCATTAATCAATAATCACTTTAACTAATAACTCACATACTTATAGGTATTTCTATCAACGTTATGTCATTAAAACTAAGCGTAAATGTTTACGAGTTTCGCTTGCCCAGAATAATAATAATTAATATGAACTCATAAATCTTAATATTAAACAAAGTATTTTGAAGATTTTCGATGAAGGATGCATTGAAAATTTATTTAATCCCATTTATTTTATTTTTGTCCCAACATTAGGTAAACTAGTTATTTCCTACTTACCAAATTTGAGAAATTAAAAACATTTTTTAGCAAAGAACTATTCAATAGATAACAACAAACTAACAATATATAAAATATTATGATATTATTCTTGTATATAAATAATATAACAACTACAAACCTAAAATTCTATATAATGGCTATATAATGGTTTATCAAAATAAATTTTGTTCGTTATAAGTTACTCATTTGTTTTAAATTTAAAATATATGTTAATTTTATGTAAGTTCTAGAATTCTAATGATGAGTTGCATCAACAATTTACACGGAGATAAATTCATTTAACTGGAGATGCTGTTGCATAAACTATGATTTAAATTTTACCTATTGTTAAAAAAATGTACTTTATCACAAATTAAATTCAGAGCCATTTATCGCTGTGTATAAATGTGTATGTACAGTTAAATTTCGTTATCAATGTTTTGCGAAATTGTGGTGATGATGAAAATGTGCGTAAGATATTATTCTACTATTTATTCTAGTACTGTATTGTATAAATTTACTTGTTCTTTTCTAAAATAAATTTAATAATTTCAAATTACATTAAATAATGAGTAATTCATCAGATACGTCTGATTTATTTGATAACCAGTAGTAATTAACGACTGAACAACACTCGTAAACTCAACACATGTTAACAAAAGTTGTTTGACAATAGTTAGTTTAACAATAGTTTAAATAATTTATCAATTGATAGTGACAAGTTTGGTGCAACCCAGCATAGATATTATACATATACATATTATTACCAATATTAATTGATAATGAAGACGTTTCAACACCTTAACCCCCTTGTGATACAACATACAAACACAAACCTAATTTTAATTACCAAAACAGCTCTCTAAATAATTATTTTACATAAATATTATTATAATATTGTAATGTACAGTACATAATATATATATATATATATTTTTATTATTATTATGCCACGGCAGCTGGGCCATTGGCTTTTGTTTACAAAATAATTTAATAACAAAAAATTTAGTTATACATAAATAAATAATTTAACTATTTTGTTAGTCTTCAGATTTGGTTTGTAAGATTGGTTTCTTCCAGAAATTGTAGGATTTTTGAGGTTTCGATGAAGTCTGGTCCCATTTTAATATATTTAATATATTTTAATAAGCACAAACAGATATGTATTATACCTATGTAGAAAATTATAATTGCAATATCGACAATTAAGATGTTTTTTTTTAAATCTCTTGTACCAGAGAAATAAAATATAGTGGAGGGCACAGCCAGAAAAGTCGTTTATGCACTTGTTTTAAAAATTATTATAAAGGTAATAAATAATAATTATTGTGTGAAATGGTTAAAATTATTATCGATGATTAATATTAATTATAATTTATAAATTTATAATAGAAAAAAAAACCATAGTGGATTTGACGATTACCCGACCGAACGGAACCGTATTACCAAACAGGCTATATATTCAGCGCTGTATCAAAATACGAAGTTTTTGTTGGTCTGTTTGAAAACAGGGTAATTTTTTTCTCGTATATTTTATGTTGATAAAATTGATATTAGTTATAATGCGAAATAAAAATAATATAATTTCCGAAAAACGCGCGAAATATATTTAATATTTAAAATACACATATTATAATAATATTAATTAATGTTGATCGCCGTTATCTGATTAGGTATACTCGTATAATATACACAATAAACATGTTATTGACATCATAATATATCATCTTATTTATATAATTTAATACATTAACTAACATAATATAATTATATATACTTAAATAGAACGTTCGAAAAATGCGAGAAAATTAATTTAAATATATCGAATGAGTATCTATGCCAGTTAAAAGGCAATTTTTTTATGAAATAAACATAATATTATTAACATAAAATAAAAGAGGAAAATTTCGCGCGGTTTTCAAACAGACCAATGAAAACGACGTATTTTAATACGGTAATACGCCTGACGGGGACGGCGACGCGTCGTCGTCGATCATCTTCCAAACAACGAGCCGCGCATGGGACCCTGTTAGATATCGGTCAATTTCACCGTACACTCCGTGTCGACCACGATCGCCGGTTAATCCGTGTCCGGATTGGACCGATTGCATCCGATTGGCCTTAAGTAGAACGATCCGATTAACCGTCACTAGAGTTTACTACGGTTTTACTACGGTTATGTATAAATGCAATAATAATATAACCACGGTTCAAACTGTGGGTTAAGTCGACCGGTCGCGTACCAGGATCCCATGCGGCTCTAGCAGTGCCGCCGCGCAATGACTACGAACAGTAGTGTGTTGTGATAATAATAATAATAATAATGATAATAATAATAATAATAATAATAATAATAATAATAATAATAATAATTTTGCGTTTTGTTCGTCATTGTAATACCCTGCGAATTTTAAATTGGTTTATTTATAAAATAATTATATTTTCCTCGTCAGTTTATTATAATATATCCTACGAATATGTTACGATTCAGATAATAAGTTAGTTATCACCTACCAGGAAAGTACATCATTTATTTTATTTAAATTTCGAATAAATAGGTATACCATAAAAAAAATCAAAAATATTACAGTTCAGAAAGAAATGGTTCATAATATATTTCTATTGTCTTTTCTATAATAAGATATAATTAAATATAATTATTTTTTACTTTCAACACTATTATAATATAGTCCAATATCCAACATTCAAATTTTATAGAAATTATTTATTATCATATGGTGTTAACAACATAGATTCATATTTTTTATTAATGTCTAATGATAAATTATTAAATTCACTTTATAATTTATCAAAGTCAAAACGTTTTCATTTTTAAGTTGTTATTTTTTTCATATTCCACTTACTCTTTAATTTCAAGTTCTTTAGTAGTAGATTCAAAATCCTAACAAGATAATGCAAAAAGAATTATTTAATGAATAATTTATTTAGAACTCTTTAATTTTTAGTCCAAGAAATGTTATTTTGGTTGATACGAAAGCATCATAAATTTAAAACTATCGTCTTCGTAGAATGGACGTCACGAACTCATGAACAACAACAATAAAAAACTATGCGAAATATATTTTTAATAAACTTTTTATTTATATAATGTTACCCTTTGTAATAAATTTGCAGTTAAAATGCATCTTCGTATTATATTTAGTTATAATAACCTCATAAAATTATACCAGTAATTTTACTTTTAATAGAAGGTAATAGTAAAATTTTTGAAAATATTTAAATAGTATGTTGTTCAAGCTGCGATTTAATTACACGATTTTTATCAGTTTACTACTAATTTATGGTAAACCAAATAACCGTCAATAGTGTTTCATCAATTTTTATTGAAAAATTATAATCATAATTAATAACTATTAAGTATTGATAATGCATAGTTTATCGATATTTAATTATTTACACATTACTCAAAAATAGACTTGTAAATTGTAATTATTTAAGTTAGGTTGTGGGCTATTAGTAAATTAAAAATTAACTAATAATTAAAATTTAAAACCCAATTATAAAATTATATAACATAATTTAAATTTAAACATTTAAAAATTAGTTTATCTGGCGGAGATAATATTTGTTATAATATCCATTAATATTTGATTGAAATCTAATTTTATGATATAAATCACAATGTTAATTAAACAAAATTACAAAATGTACATTAATGATTTTAAAAAAAATTTCATTATTATTAGGTATCATCTATTTAAAAAACAATTTAAATGTTTATGAAAACTAGGTACGATATTACTATTATATATTACTATTTTGCTATATCATATTAATAATAATAATTGAAAATAAAAAAAAAAATGTACAATAAGAAAAAGCGGGAATGTCTATTTTGGACGTTTCTACTTTGTCCCTCTAGTGCTCAGAAAACCTAACGAATGCGCACTTACATGCGAGTTAAAATTTTGAAAAGAGGCACAAAAAGTGCGCTGGTATACTTCTAACATTATGAACACTTTCCATCTCGATCTAAGATCATCTGACTGTAATATTAAGTGTTACTATTTATGTGGAATATATTGCTGTTGTATAACAATGTCCACAAATTAATTATATTTATATTTTTCCCACGTAAAAAATAATTTCTGCGCTTTTAAATATGGGTAATATAAAAAAGTAAAATATAATAAAAATATATCTTCTAATGGGCGCTCCTAAAATTTTCGTTGATTTTAACGCCCTGGGTCAATTGCCCCTTTTTTCCCCTTAACACGGCCCTAACTCTATACTTCAATAAAAAGTACCAGAATCATAATTTATTAAAAACTAAACAATTTTTATAGCACGAAAAATTATATACATTTTGGGCACACTTTGGTTTTAACTGTAAAATATTTCAACAACAGAATTGAAAATCAAGATATTTTTCATTGTTAATTCATTAATTTATATTATTGGAAATATGGTTTTTTTTAAAATTAATACATCATAATACACAAATACTTATACAAAACAATTATTGTAATTAATAATGCTGAATATTAACAAATAACATGACATAGCATGATGTAGTAAGGATTTAATAAAATTAGAATATTCTTTAAAATTATTTAAGGAAGAGTATATGTACGAACAAAGATCAAATACAGAGCTAAGAGCAATATTCAACGAGCTAAACATAGTGATAATTCTTAAAAGCAGACAAATAATCTGTCTACAGTACATGAAATCATAAGATAGAAGCCAGAGAAAAAGCGATTAAGACAGTAGTGGATTAACCTAGGAAGAGAAGACCTCAAGCTCCTGAGGGTAAGATATGGTGAATCAATGGTAAGGATATTGAAGGATGAGCAGGTTAGCAGGTAGGTAGTGTAAGGAATGAACCTACAAAGCCCAGAATAAGCAAAAAAAAAATTTTAAATTCTATATTTCTGTAATATAATATGTAGGACATCGATATCCGATAATAACAATAAGTATATTAAAATATTTTATGAATTTATATTCAGAACAATCTAAGTAAACTTAAACCTGACATTATGTTCGCGTTAAAGATAAATAAATAAAATGAATATACTATATACTATATAGTAATGATAAATTTTAATTGTTTCTTTATTTGGGCCACTCTTTCGATTTGATAATTTACAACTTCCTCCTAGGATTTCAATATTTACTATTAGTAGTTTTAGTGTTCTTAGTTAATCTATTAAGTGATAAGTATAAAAAATAATCAATAAACTATTCCTTGCAACGTTGTTCATTTTTTAGTTTAATTTAAGTATATATAAATAGTTTAAATATTAAACTATTTATACTAATTAAAAAGTAATATAAAACATTTTTATTATTCTGTGGATACTTATAAACTAAATTTAATATTAATAATTATGACATGGCCCACTTTTATTAAAGTTACGAAATTCAAAAGTTTTTAAAATTCTCGTGAATCAAATAAAAACTACGTAACCTTTTTATAATATAATAAATTGTATGAACTAAGTACATAATGAAATATTTTGTATTGAAATTGTTTTTATATTGTATATATTTATAAAAAATATACATAAGATCATTATACAAACTTAAACTAAGTTAAAAAAAACTTGAAAAAATAATTGTTATTCTTTATTCTTTATACCCATATACTAAAATATATAACTTTATACTGTTCCCATAATTTCAAAGTTTAGCTGAATTTATAAAGTCTTATTTTAAATTCCGAATAACTATATAAAATTAAAATCAATAATTTAGTAATAAACTTACTAATAAAATATAGACTTATGATTAAGTTTATAACTAACTACTATCTACAGGGACGGCCTAGGTAAAAAATTTAGGTAGGAAAAAAATTCGGTTCAGGCCACTTTTTAGTTTTGTAGTCACTTCGCTCAGGATCAGAAATATATTGGTTTTGTAATTACCACAAATAGGATATGATTTCAGTATAGAATTGTATCTAGTTGGTATGTACCTATTATATTTAGGTAATTTTAGAATTTCACAAAAAAATTTCTTTGGGACAAGCAAAACTACTGAAAAATGATTGAAAAACTCCAAAATTGGCAAAAACTGTAACTTGAATTCTGAATTCGATTATAAATATTTTATAATAATTATAAATAATGCAATTTATAACACAAGGACTTGAAAGCAGTATATTGACATAAGTATTTCACACATAAGAAAACAATTTGTTCTTTTATGTCTAAATGAAACAAATGCGAATATTATGTCCTATTCAATGTGTCAATTTCTTTAGAAAAAATTATACGAGAGTTTTAGTATCTTAGTTTAACGGTGAAATTTATAAATCAATAATGTTTAATGTGTATATTTAATAATAACACCTATATAGTAATTAATTTTAATATTATAAGTTATTATTAGTATTTAATATTTATGAAATTATATTTTTTAAAAATTATATCATTCCACCTACAATAAATTACATATAAAATACGAAAATACGCTTATTCATTATTATAAATGTATTGTTTTTTATTAAATTATAACCTAAAAAATTTAAATCTATACATAAAAATATATCTATATTATATTACATTACTATATTAATAACTTATTAACTTATTTTATTATTTAAATGTTTAAAAATATTATAATTAAATAAATTGATTAAATAATAAAATTATATAAATAATAACCGGGAAGTTTGATTTTAGACATACTTTCTTAGTCCCTTCAGTCCTCGGAGAAATTAATGGTTTATTATAATTAAGACTTGAATGCAATGATATTGCATTAAAAAATACGATTCTGAGCGAAACTCAATATTATATTACAATATATTATACTGATAATCCATTCCAAAGTTTTACCACGTGTGTAAATTATCCATGTATCCAAGTCCCAACGATCAAAACTTAATTATTCATCACGAAATTAAAAAAAAAAAATAAGATAACAAAAACTGTAATTTTGCCGTTTTTTTTTTTTTTTTTTTGAAAACATTTAAGAAATTCGAAAATGAGCAAAATAAGATACCAACTAGATGAAATTTGGTACGGAAAGGATACCCTATTTGTGGTAATCGGACCATTATTTCTACTCGAAAAAACGTTTTCATACATAAAAAAAAAAATAATATCTTTGTAAAACCAGTACATTCCTCGCTGCGCTCAGAATCTAAAAATTGTAACAATGTATTTCACAATTCTCATTATATAATGAAATATATTAGGTCACATAAAAATAATATAAATTACATTTTTTATTTGACCAATATTTAATAGTAATAAGACTAACATTATACATATTATACAATTTCTTTTAATGTCTTAAAACTTTTTTAACTATACAATTATTAGATATATTCTAAATAATAGGTATCTTTCATATAAAATATCAACTAATAAATAAGAAAACATTTTTAAATTTTATCCCATCTAAAGTACTTGACTAATAGGTCTATAGGCCCACCATTTTTTTTTAGTTTTTAATCAATTTATTTTTTCTAGTTAACTATTTGTAATATATGAGTAAGTCATATAATCTATTCATAAAAGTATATAACGTACATTATTAATTTATTATTATACCTATTTACCTATCAGTTACAGCTGTCATATTTTATTGTTAACCTAATATTTATTAATTTTGAATTAGCTTAGCTTATATAGAAAATATATTTATGTATTTTAGTTTTTTAGTAAAATATTTAATGTTTCCAAATTTAATTTTAAAAAGTGGCTTTTTATACGACGCAGTATATATTTTTTTATTGAATGGATTTATTATATTTCCGCGTATGATTATATTCCATATAATATAATATATACGTATAATCCGTGTTGACTGTAATTTTGGTAATTACCGCATATGGTAAACGAACGAGTGTGTATGCTTTTGATAACTTTCCACTGTTGCATAACAGCGGTGTGCACCATCTGGGTATAAATATATTATACGAGTATATACGATAAAATTTTCGGGTGCACCCTTATCCTTTTAAACAATGCGGGTCGTAAACGTCAGCTTTATCCAGAATTGTCGTAAATTAGGGGTGGAACTTAGGGGAAGTATATGCAACGAATAAAAAAAATCGGTCGTAAAAATACACGTTCATTGAACACATACAAGGAACTTCCTTCGTCAACGCGTCGGCGGCTCTTTGATACATTGTGGATACTGGTTAGGGGGAAAACGGATAAAAAGACATATTCACATTTCAAAATTATAGTATTTTTTTTTTTCATACCTATAAAAAAATATTATGTACTATTAAAAATAATAACACGTATCAACAATCGAGAAAATTACACGTTGGAAAGGCGGAAGCTAACCTAAACATATATTAACAAAATTAAAAATATTAAACAAAATATTATATAAAGGTTATATATAGTTTTTATAAAATAAAGATGAAACATTATTCTGCACTATAATTAATACTGTAATAACCTATAAATTCTATATATTTTTTTCTTTATACACGGAAAAATTAAATTTCAAATTATTTTAAAAAATGTTAAACCTATTTTTAATTTTGCTTCAAAATAATTCTATCTGACATATGTATAGTGGTGTATTATAATGGTATCTCTTTTTTGCATACGTCACACGTATAAACACATTATATATATATATATATATAAACACATTATATATATATAATATTACCTTTATTATTTATATAATAAAATTAATACTTTTCCATTTTTTAGAGAAATGATATTTATGACGTCATTATTTTTAATATTTTAATATCAAGTCACATAAAATGTATAGTATCTGAATTCGTAGTGCTTACAAAATGTTATCATAGATAATTATATATTTATTATCTATGAATTTTATGGCTGCAAAAATATCATGATAACCCTACGCTATAATAATGACGTCAAAAATATGTTTTTTCCAATAGATAAAAAAATCCCTAATAATCAATATCTTGATTAAATTAAAAAATTGACACGTCAAAATTCTCATATAAATATCTTGTTAAAATGGCTATCTTCAAATGTTACATAACTTAAAAAATAAAGAGTTTTCATTATTTTTTTATGAGACGTATTTTTTTAAACAAGTAATAAAGGTAATATAGTCCGTTGCCTAAATGATAATTTGAAAATACTGCACTCAAAAATTTTAATTTTTCTCGGAGATATTGCAATTAGTAAATAGATCTGGGATACTCTATATATGTTATATTTAGTACTAGTTTGGTATTCGCACGTCCTGAGATGTAATAGCATGCCTTCGAGTCCTATTATAACGAGTATTATTTAAGCTATACTAAATATATTTATAAAATGATTATAACCAAAGGTGAATCTATAAATCATTGAAGAGGGAGGCGAATTTTCAAAAGTTTTAATTTGCTCAAAAGTATTTATGTAATTTAATTTTATCCATAATTAATATTTAATAAGTACTAATACTGAATAGTATAGCAATACAGCGTCCTTTAGCGACTGATAATGATCACTATTATTATCCATTTCGATGAAATTAACCTAAATATCAATCTAAGGGGAAGAAGATAAATTTTAATTTATATCAAATTAAACAATTTATCTCTTTTCCCATGGTCATTTTTTTTTTTCAATGTTAAACAAACAATCGTAATCGATAGCAAAAAAATGTTCAAATGTTTGAAATTGATTTATATATGAATTCTGATCGAGAATGTGCATATCCTCGGAGTAGCAAAGAAAAAATTGTCCAATAAAAAAGGTTAATTGCAAAAACAGCGCTCCCTCTCTAAGATCTGTCTTAATCATACGATACAAAATCCTCTAAGGGCTATCTCTCCTTAAATCCTATCAAAAATAAAACAAAGATACCTTGAGATTTACCTTGAGGAAATACATAAATAAGTCGTTATTTTACAAACCAATAATGAAGAAATCCATTCGAACAGCAAGAACAGCTAAGTAGAATACCTATATAAATACAAACTAAACAAGGACAATCCCCCCTGATTAAATAAAAAAAAGTAAATTTGATATTTATACTTATGTGGAATTTCAGCTCTAATGCTTTATATAGTTATATCTATATATTTATATGACAATACATATACAATATATATTTATATGTATATTTAATACAACCAAAGATAATATTATAAAATTAGGTATATATAAATAGTATTGTGGTTTTTAATCGTTCTTGTAATACCTATACGCATGTAAAAAAAAATTATAGTTATCCCATAATCATAATCATTCCGCCCCTATGAATCCACTAGGATGAAAAGAAAATATGTAAGATCTACACCGATAAAAAAAAAGTTAAAAACTTAGTTTGGGGATAAGGATGAAAATCCTATACCCGTTATTAATTAACAGCTCAAAAATATGTAAAAAACACTCCCTCTTACTTTATAAAAGTATTAAGAAATAATAAGACCACTACAACAAAAATTACGAACTACAACAACTCCAATATAAATTCTTGAGAATAGTAAAATATTAGTAAATTATACTTAGCAGAATATTGATAACAACCAAGTTAAAAAAAATTTGCGAAAAACTAATATGAAAAAAAATCCTAAAGAGCTCTTCACTTTAGAATAGGAAAAAAACCTCTAGAACCAGATAAAAATCACTTTTTTCTTAAAACTTTCGAATACGGACTAAAATTGTTATTGCTCTTTCGACGTGGAAATATTTTAACGTGGCTGTTTTGCTGTATGATCAATTCGTCGCAATACGAAAAATGTTTTTTATTTATTTATTATTTAATACAATTATTATAACTAGGTAATAATTAGATAAATATTTTAATTTTGTTTTTAATTGAACAAAACTATATAGGTATATATAAATCTAGTATAAGGTACAAAATATTATACAAAATATTCAAAAATTAGAGCAAGTTGATGAAATAATATATTTAAGGAGCTAAATCAACTCTAATGACAGTCCAACGATCATCCAAGAAATAAAAAATAAAAATGCAAAGCAATAGCAAAAGTTGCCTTTAGTGTAAGATATAACTTATTCACCTCAAAAAAATACATCTCAAAAAAATATTTATTAAAACATATGTATGGAGTGTAGTAACATAATGGATATAAAACAAGGGTCATAAACGATACCAAAAAGAAAAAACTAGAAGCCTTTGAGACATGGTGTTGAAGACGTATATATGAAATGAATAAGTTGAATAGAAAGAAAAAGTTTATAGTTTCGTTAAAGAAAAACGTACATTCACTAATGCCTTTAGAGTAACTAGTAAGGCGTTGGAAAATGGTTGAACATACCTTAAGGCACCTAGAAGAGATACATAATATAATTATAGAGGGCATAATAAAAGGAAAGAAAACTGCAAGACGACCTAAAAACTCTTCTATATGACAAATAAAGAAAAGTGCAAGAGTAAAAACTTTTAAGGAACTTAAAAAAGGAGGCAATCGATCAAAATAGAGAAATGAGAAATGAATTGGTTACGTAAAATTGTTTTTTTTTTATTATAATATCCAGAATAGCTTAATATTAGCAAATTAATATAATATAAAAAAGTGAGAATGTTGATTGAGAACGTTCCTCCTTCGTCCCTTCGGTTCTCGGAGAAATTAATGGTTTATTATAATTAAGATTTGAATACAATGATATTGCATTAGATAATACGATTCTGAGTGAAATTCAATATAATACTATATATATTATACTCATAAGTCATAGGTCATTCTATAAATTTACCACGTGTGTAAAGTAAACTACCTATGAGAAAACTCAAAATAAAATTTAAGTACCTACGTTCAAAATTGAATTAATTATCATGAAGAACCTAAAATCAATTTCATGAAAAATACGATTTCCGTAAATTTTGACGTTTTTCCGTCATTTTTTAGTAGTTTTCTTTCTTTGGACTTTGAAAACTTTTGAGAAATTCGAAAAATGAGCTAAATAAAGTACCAACTAGATGCAATTTTCTACCGAAAGCATCCCTACTAATGATAATCGGACCATTATTTCTACCCTCATACAAAAAAATATATCATAATATTTAATTATTTATTTTTATTTATTTTATTATTTATTATTTTTATAATTTTATTTAATTCTACTAAAAATATTCAAATTTTAGAACCTTATAAAAAAAAATTTGTGACTTACAATTTTCAAAATACTTTGAAAATTGTTAAAGTATTATATAAGTAGGCTTCTATAAAATTTTCAAACCGTTAAACCTAAAATTGCAGGTAATCTTAAACATTTTTGAAATAATTTCTAATCTCTATATTTAGTCAGAAAATGAACCAATCATTTCGAAATTTTTTTCTCTAATGTAGAACACTTATGTTGATTCTCAAAAAAATTTTCAAGTCTCTATGATCAAAACATAATTAAGTATCATGAAATAAAACAATTTTAAATAATGAAACTGTTATTTTGCCGATTATCGAGAATTTTAAATTTAAGAGCCTATAAAAAAAAAAAATGTCAAGCACGATTTTCAAAATATTTTGTCAAACTATTAAGTAGTATATCATTAGATTTTGATAAAATTTTTAAACCAATAAACCAAAAATTTGAGAAAATATTAAACATTTCTGGAAAAAAGTTTAATGTTCAATACTAAGCCAAAAAATTAACCAATTCGTTCCAGTATATTGCAATATACTATACTAATAATTCATTCCAATATTTTACCTCACTTGTATACTACCTATGTTAATACTCAAAAAAAATTTCAAGTTCTTACGACTAAAACTCAATTAGTTATCACGAAATTAAAAAATTTTAAATAATGAAACCGTTACTTTGCCGATTTTCGGGAATTTTAACTTTAATAACCTATAAAAAAAATTATCAGTCACGATTTTCAAATTATTTTATAAAATTATTAAGTAGTATATGATTAGACTTCGACAAAAATTTTCAAAGCGATAAACCAAAAATTGCCGAAAATATTAAACATTTGGAAAAGGGTTCAAAGTTCTATATTTGGCCAAATAATGAACCGATCTGTTCCAAAATTATACCACACTTGTATATTACCTATGTTAATGCTCAAAAAAATTTTCAAACCTTTATGATCAAAACACAATTAGTTATCACGAAATTAAAAAATTTTAAATAACAGAAACCGTAATTTTGCCGATTTTCCGCCATTTTTTGGTAGTTTTTCTTCTCCTGAGGAAAAAAATTTGAGAAATTCGAAAAATGAGCTAAATAAAGTACCAACTAGATGCAATTTGCTACCGAAAGCATACCCTACTTATGATAATGGGGCCATTATTTCTACCCAAAAAAGTGTTTTCAAAAAAAAAAAAAAAAAAAAATTTTGTAAAACCAATACATTCTTCGCTTCGCTCAGAATCTAAAAAGTAGTTGGCCAATTAATATTATTTTATAATGATCCGTGGGGATATACGTATAATACCTACAACGGTATCTTCGCAACGTAATTTTTAAACAAAATTTGTCAATAAACAAGACCCACCGTCCGATTTTCTCACTGCGCCCAGAGATGTACACGAGTGCGCACCTATATACGTAAATTTTACCCATTATTACTCATAATATTATTGTGTTATTATTATTTGTGTTATATTCAAGTATATCTCTGGGCAAAATAATCGTGAAGCAGGATAATGGCTAGGACTTTACAATCATATCGGAAACCTCAAGTAATTATACATTTATATTCACGCGTATTTTATTCTTCTTCTTATTCGCCTCACCACCCAACAACTAAAAATAGTCGGCAACACTAGTTCTACATCTCCATAGATCTCGATCTCCTACATCACGTCCATCCATTCACACCAACTATCATCATATAATTCTCTATTCCATCTCTCCACTTCTTCTTCTGTCTTTCCTCCCGCCAATACTTACCATTATTATTATTACTGTTATTTTTCATTTCTTTTTTAGAACTACCATTCTTTTGCACTACGGATCCTAAGTATTTGAACCTATCAGTTTCACATACTATACATGATCATTAATCTTCATTATATGCCTTGCTTTATCGATTTCATGATTACTTACTTCAAAATTATACACAATTTCTCAGTTTTACTCCTGATAATTCTTAATCCTTTCCCTAAAGCGCTGCTCTCCATTTTTCAGGCGTATACCTTCAATAATTATATTATTCACGTTTTAGACCTTAATTTTAAATACTACTAATGTCAATACATCAATCGAACGATAAAGTATTAATGTAAATTTTATTTTACAGAAAACCAAATGCAATTTATTGCAACAAATTTTCTGTTGTTTTAATAACCCAGAATTTCATACTGAAGGCGACAATGTTAAAAAAAATACAAACTTGAAAATTAAAGTGAGCAATGTTTAAATAAATATTTAAATGGATATATATATATCAGAGACGGGCGTAGTTTAGATTAAAATTTTATTAGAAATAATAGGGATAAAAGATACATACATTTCCGTTCTATAAATTAACATAATATGGTGTTATACGATTTTTAGCTTCGAAAACACTTAGCGGATCATTTAAACAATACCTATTATCAACATTATTTTTCAGGGTTTTTTTTTTTTTTTGTTCGATAATATTACGAAACCATAATAACCATTTATACTTTTAAATAATCATGTATATAACTTTATTTTTATTATTGTCGTTTTAATATGTATTTAAAATAAAAATACATATTACTTTAAATACAACCATAAAATATTTCTCTATATTCAAATTTACAGAAACCCAAATGCAAATTCTGGAAAAGAGTCCGTAGTTGGTTAACCAAACCAGAATCTAAAATAGAAACTTTTAACCAAATTAAGATGTTTAAAAATGAAAATCGGGATATAAACCGTAGATCAGTAATAAGTGTCGATGATAACAACACTCCGGAAATTGAAGTAAGTAAAGTAACATTGAAATAAATAAAATAAAATATATGTAATATTTAGCAACAAAAGAGGTTACAATTTGTAATAATTTGTATTTAAGATTTTTTTCATTCAATTTTTGTGTGAAAATTATATTATATTTAATTATGATATATTATAATTAGTCCCTATTTTGATTAAAGGGTAATGTCACAGTACATAGAAGGACGATAGGCACAAACACTGATGATTCGGAAAACAAAGAGTATTCCAATAGAAGTATGATTTATAAAAGTATTTTTGAAGTATGTATTTATTTATGATACAAATGCATAACAAATATTAAGATTTTCAAATTTGATTAAAGGGTAACGTTACAGTACATCGGATGACGATATATGCAAATAATTATAATTCGGAAAGCAGCGAATGTACCAACGAAAACATGTCTTGTTTACATAAATCGGACGTATGTATTTATTAATGATATTGCATAAAAAATGTTAGTTAATTTATAATTGAAATATAAAATTATGTAGGATATACACATATTTTTATATCAAGAAATTATAAATGAATCAAACCCGATTGATTGTTTAAAAGTTATTATCTACTAATTTTATAAATAAGTGATTTTTCTTGATTTTAATTCTCTGAATTAAATCATTTCAATTCTATAATTTTTTTATCATTCGATGTTATTATAATAAACTATATTGTTTGATGAAAAACGTATTTCAAAATATCTACAAATAGATTATTAGCAAATATATTTGGTTACATTTTTTTGTGTACAATAAACGAACTAACTAAGATATTAGAGAATACTACCAATACTATCATATTAATATATTATGAACTTTTTGATTCTGTCTTGCATAGTTTAGTTTTAATTTATTAACGTTTTAAAATATATATGTCTAGTGAACACTATTAATACAAATAAACAAAAAGGGTTAACTTAAATTAAATTTTGATACCAATTATATTTTTTAGACTGAATCAGAAAAAACAAACTTTAAATCTACACCGCATCAAATCAAACAGACGGATTTAGCTAGTATACCGCTGCATAGTAGACCAATGGCTTGTATGCCAGTTGAATATAATTTAACCACAACAACTGTACCATATCATTCAAATTACAAATTATCTAAGTATTATAGACGTTTCAATATTATGTTTTTGAACATTTTTATTTTTCTTTAAAACATAAAACTTTTAAATTATAATAAACTTTATTATATTTACGTACACAATTTTATTTTCTATCGAAAACAAGAAACACTGAACAATGGGATCTAATTGAAAATAAATTAACTACATTTTTTCAATCGTTACCGAATGCACAAGCGTCAATAGAACATTTCGATAAAATCACAAAAGTAATAAATATATTTAAGAATGTTAACCACTGTAAGTATTCATTTATAAATTCAATATGTTATTTATTTATTACAGTTATGTGACTGTCCGCTTTATATGAAGGGATCTCTATATATTGCGTGTGGCGGTAAGGATGATCGTGCGATAAATATGAGTAAATTTATCAAATATTGGAAAGAGTAAGCTATCAGATTAAAATCACCTTTTATTAACATTTTATTCAAAATATTCGCATATATATTATAATATAATGTTCTCATTATGGTGAATGTATTGTTTAAAGTGTATGGTCAAGTTGTAGTGATTTACCGGCTATATTTGTACGTGTTTTGGCACAGAATTCGACAGTAAATTTTCTGACATGTGAGGATTTTAAAGCTTTGGTTATGGATGTTATTTGTACACATCCAGGGTTAAGAGGATTGAAATCAGCACCGAATTTCCATTACGGTTATATGCAAACAGTAATTTTTAGTAAAGGTATATATAAATAGACATAATTAATAAATGCGAAACGTTTGTACTGTATAATAAAAAGGTAATAGCATGCATATTTTACGATGTTGACACATCGTGGAGTGGGAAAATAAGCGTAATGGAAATCAGACAATCGAAGTTGATGGCAGTTATATATTCCCTAGAACACGAAGATACAATGCAAAAGCTACCCAACTACTTTAATTATGAGCAGTATTTTGTAATTGAACACATTTTTTGGAAATTAGACCGCAATAGATATTTAACACTCGACATAAATGACTTGAGTCGATATAACCAATTCGGTAATTGTTATCTTCATAAAAATCTTTTCTACGACAAACATATTATTAAAAATGTTATTATCAAATTATTTAGCTATATCTAAAAGAATGCTAAAGCGAATATTTTCTAATGCCGTTTTAATGAGAGGAGAGGAACACAATGACCACGACGAAATATTTATGGACTACTGGGATTTCGTTTGGTTTATTAAGTCAGACGAAGACAAAATCCATACAAAAGCTATAGAATATTGGTTTAGGTAAAATATTTAGATAAAAGAATATTTTAAAAAATTGTATTTGTTTTTTTTATTTACCACCTTAGATGCATGGATCTTAATGGTGATGGATATTTGTCATTGTCCGAGTTAGAATTTTTTTATAACGCACAATTGGATAGATTGGAAGCTATGAAAATGGAGGGTAGTTTACCTCCATTTAAAAAACTTATTCCCGTGGTATAAATATTTAGGAGACAATAATTTTTTGGCAAAAAATTGTATTAAATTGTTTTGTATATTTTTTATTCTTTAATCAGATTATTAACATGATTAAACCAAAATGGCCGAAAAAAATTTCATTGACAGATTTAAAAACTACTAAGATGACAAATTTATTTTTTGATACTTTTTTCAACATTGTTAAATATTTAAAATACGACGAATTTGTTCCATATGAATCACTATGTGAACCGAAAAATACAAATGATGTGAGTAAAAAAATATTATAATATTAAATATAAACGTACATATTATATTCGTATTAGTTTTTATTTGTAATATGAAAATATAAAATTCAAAGTAAAGTTATTAACATATTAAAATGTTAAATAGTAATAAATTATAAATTTATTCAGCTCTTGAATATTAAAATATGTAAATTATCACAGATAGTTTATAATTATTAAATTTATATCTTATAATTTGTTTGGTATTTTCAGAAATCCGAATGGGAACTTTTTGTAGAAGAACAGTATACAATTTTGACAAAGTGATAAAACTGATTTTTTTTATAGTTAATAGCCAATTTGGATGGTTTGAAGCAATACTCCATTCATCTCGATTCTTTGCTTTCCTCTTTAGGTCATGATAGGATGTTGCATTTACATCTTTTTGAATTTGTTTGATGTATTCTAGGGGCGGCCTGCCTCTTATGTTTTTTACCAATCTCAATTTTGTCATTAGCCCATTGTGTCTTAAAGAATGTCTTATGAATTTCAGTCTTTTCTTTTTCAAATGTTCTAAAAAACTTCTTTCTTCTCCAATTCTTCTGAATACTTCGTCATTTGTTAAGTGATCCATCCAACTTATCTTCAATACCCTTCGCCAGCACCAAATTTCCAAAGCTAGCAATCAGTTTTCTTCCTTCCTTCCTATTGTCCATGTTTCGCTCCATATAGTCCAACACTCCATACATAGGTTTTAACAAGCCTTCTTCTTATATTTAAATCTATGTTTCTTGATGTAAACAATTTTTTTTTTTATTAAATGCTTGTTTGGCTTCAGCTATTCTACTTTTTATTTCTCTCTTGCAGGTTCCATCTTCTGTTATTAAACTCCAGAGATAATTATATTCATTCACTCTTTCAAGTATTTCACCATCAATTTCAATCTCATTTATTCTGATGTGTTCTGTATTCTAACTGCAGACTAGAGTCTTTATTTTCTTTTTGTTAATTCTCATATTATATTCGTTACTAATTATTCTGTTCATATTCTCTATTATTAATATTAATATATATATATATATAGTCTCATCCACTCTTTCTGGTACTTTTATAATGTTTTTATCCCCATATAGTTTTTCAAGATAGTCTTTCCATCTTTTTCCTATTTGTTTTTCTTCATATATGAGTTCACCTCTTTTATTGCACGTGCTTTATTTTTATTTTATCCAAAAAATTGTTTCGCCATTCCATATGCTTAGTATAAATTATTTACTTTGAGTTTAGTACCAATCTCCTCGCAGATCTCATTTATGTAATTTTCCTTCTCTTCTACTTTTCCTGATTACCTCGTTTTTCAATCGTTTATATTCTTGTTTCCCTTGATCTCTTGTTGTATTTTTATACTTTTTCCTTTCATCAATCAGTTATAGTACCTCTTCACTTAGCCATGCTTTTCTCTTGTTATGATTTTCTTTTTTCAAGACTTCTTCAGCAGCTCTGGATATTTCTTCTTTTACTTTGTTCCATATGTCTTCAATGGCGTGTCATATTGGTGTTATTTTCTTCTAGTATTATGTCTGTTGTCTGTTCAAATTCTTCTTTTGTTCTTTGTGTTTTAAGTTTCTCTAGGTCAATACATCTCAATTTTTTTGGTAGTTTTTTGAATTTGAGTTTACAAGTCATTATAACTGGGTTGTGATCATTACCAATATCAGGCCCTGGATAGCTTCTACAATTTTTTACTTGGTTTTTAAACTTTTCTTTTACTTAGATGTAATTCAACCGCATCATTCTAATGTCTCCCAGGCTTTCCAAGTGTAGTGTCTTCTTTTATGATGATTAAAGTACGTGTTGGTAACAATAAATTTATTTCTATAGCAAAATTCGATTAATCTATCGCTTCTCGCTCATTCCTGACTCCAAGCTCATACTGTTCCACAATCGTTTTTTTCTTTTCCTTCACCAATATTTTCTTTCATATCTCCTAGTACGATTACATTATTGTCTCCATTGGTTTCATCAAACAGGTTATTTAATTTATTATACAATCTGTCTATTTCTTCATCTTCTTCGTTTAATATGGGCATATACACTTATTATAATAGTATCATTAGGTTTTGTATTCAGCTTTACAAGTATTATGCGCTGGCTATGTTGTATGTAACCTGTGACTATGGCCCAATGATTTTTCCAATATAATACCAACCCCTTTCATTCTTGCTCTTCCGTCTATTGTTCCTGAATATATAATTCTGTAATTATCAGACCAAAAGTCACCTCTGCCAGGCCATCTCATTTCTGAAATTCCAAGTTTATTTAATTTTTGTGTATCCATTTCCATTTTAAGATTCTCGAATTTCCCGGCTTGTAATAGGGTGTTGACATTCCATGTTCCTATGCGTTTTATATTCTTTGGTCTATTTCTATTTATTAATGTCGTCTGAGTCATAAAAGCTTCTTGTGCAGTCCCCACCCTGACATCCGATTGGGGAACTATTTTACGTCCGGAGTTTTTTACTTTCGAAGCATCCATCATGAGTTGCTGCTACTAGAGACATCCATATAGATCTTTAATGCAGTGGTTTCTCGTTGCCTTCTGCATCCCCATGACAGGTAAAACTAATTAATTGATATAAAAAAGAATGATAGAAAGAATAATTATAAGGTAATATTACTTTTGGTGATTAATTTATTCGTAATAAAAAGATTTTGAAATTCTTATAATATTATAAATTACCTATTATTTTAAACAATATTAATATTTTGTAACTGCAGAGTATATTATTTTTATTTTTATACTTAATTGTCTACCGTTACCAAACTTAATATTAAATAATTATGTGCTTTGTTTTTAAAGTATCTACTTTATAATTATATAATTATTTTCAGTAAAACCTTTGATTATAGAATAGTCTAATCTATAATCAATGGTAAAACGTTACAATAATTATTAAACTAACATACTCATTTTTAGAAATAGAACATTGAATATTGAAGAAGGCCTTATTGTTACACAGTCAAAACTGCATTTTTACGTCATTATTATTATTATTATTATTATTATTATTTTATTTTATTTTTAACCAATTGATTTATATTAACATTTATATACTTTACACTACAATTAATCACGGATATTTTTTTTTTTTTTTATACTATTACACATATTTCTATTATGTAAGTATTTAATTATTTATTTATTTTAATATTTTTCTATTTATTTTTGCTTTTTCTTACTATTCAATTTTTTTGTTAAAATTTTTCCATTATATTTACTATTGTTTACCATTATGTAATATAACATTACTATTATTGTTATTATTGTTATTAATTTCATTTGTATTAAATATTTATTGCTGTATTCCTATTTTATTTGTTTATTATTTATTAATTAACCAAAATAAGTTTTTCATTATAAAATTAGTAACAATAATGCTGTTGATAAAGGTTTACAATATACATTATACAGGTCTAGATATAACATATTATAATTTATAGCTATCAATAATTATTATTGATACTTTCTTGAGCATCAATAAATATTACCGCTAGAGTCGTAGCGCCTAAACGTCTTTTTTTCTGAGAGTAAAAAGCTGTTTTGTCCTACTTAAAATAAATATATTTTTATGAAATTAACATTATTTAATTCCTATTGACGTAATTTAGGTACGCTCTTTTCAGAAAATTCAAAATAGTTTGTAGATAAACTATTATTTACATTTAAATTATTTGACATTTATACGGCAATTAAAAACTAATGGTTCACGTTAATAAAAATTTAAAAAAGAGGATACAAAGAAAATATCTTTCTTAAAATTTCTTATAAAATATTTAAAAATATTTACCATACGTCTACCTATATATAGACATATACATATATATAGTCTCTACGTTCAAAACTGTTCAAACGTGAAAATGGTAAATAGTAGTAAATAGTAAATAGACATTGTACCATACATCAGATACGCGAAGCGCTGACGAAGCAAATGCACCATTGGTTAGGTTAGGTTTTAATTCTTAAATTTGTATATAATACAGATTTATTTTTGTCACGATTTTCTAAGTTGTTACTTGTTACTTGTTACTTGTTAGGGTTCGTGTTGTTATTTAATTGTTTATTAATTTGTTTTTTCGTACTTATGCTCTAAAAATATATTGTGTCATGATATGATGTATATAATAATTATTTAACTTTACATGTTACAATATCTATGCTTTCATAGCTCCAATTACATCTTAAATATAATGAATATGCTGAAAAGTCATTAAATCATTTCGTTCGTTCTTTTCAAGTATTATATGGTCAATGGTGTACCGTGTCCTACAATGTACATGGTTTACTTCATCTAGCTGCTGATGTAAAGCTTCTTGGATCTCTTACTGATTACTGAATTGTGTATAAAACACTAACACTTGATTAGTGTAATTAAATTTGAGAATTATATACAGCAATTAAAGAAAATTCGTTAAGAAAGTTCGCAAATCTGATAAACCTTTGAAACAAATCAGTCGTAGATGTAGTGAAATGTACACTATAGTTTTTCTAACAATATTTTCATTCATCAATCAAAATGCAAGGTAATCATCTTTCATATAAAGGGCAGGGCCGTATTTAGACTTTTGCCGCTTCGACCCTCCTCAAAAAAACGAACACATTTTTTTAAGTTAGACAAAAATAGTCAAACAGAAAAAAATATACCCTTATTTCTATTCAAATATAAATAAAAATATTATAATCAAAACCATCAATAATTTTTTTGGAATTAAATGCTGACTAATGACACAATAACTGCTTTAGTTCTTCATAAAAAAATACATTAAATGAAATTTGCATGTTTAGTAAAAATTTGCCGCCCTTTGAAAAATTGCCACTAGGAGCAATACGATACCATTGTCCTTCTTAAATACATCCCTAATAAAGGGTTCAAAATAATCTAAAAAATGAGAAAATAATTGCTGTCAATTAAAAAGTGGTAAAATTGTTTTGGTGGATATTATATAATTCAGAAAAGGAACATGTTACAGATATAATTTGCAGACATTATTTAAAGTTAGCAAATTTGTATGAAATACCTTGTCCATCTTCTTTACTTGGTACCTACATTGTTAAGGACTTATCACTACAAAAAAATGCCCTATTAATTTAATTGAAAAGAAATTATTCCATACTCACTGTATTTGATAATATTATAAGGTTTTATGTTTACATTATTATTAAATATTATATTTTAATTATGGTTTTATTGCAGATTTTTAAATGTTGAATTCAAAAATGGATTAGAAATTATACCAAATAACTGAGTAATCAATGAAAAATTAAGCTATTTTCCTTTATACACAAATATTAAAAAATATGATAATGATGTATTCAACATGGAGAATCCAAGCTCAAATATATGGAACATTTTTTGCTATAAAAATAATTTTTGATATTCATGGTATAGGTACAATAATAATTTTTTTAATTTAAAATTTAATATTTTAAAAGTTTTTATTATTTTATTTATAGATGATTTTAAAACTGCTAATATCATGTTAAGAGATACTGAATTTGAAATTGATAGTAGTGTAGCTAAACATTAACAAAAACTTTATGCTACTAAATTTAAGGGACTTTATATGATGAAACACAAGATTCAGGATAGTCGGTTCATTTCCATCATTTCTTAAAATACCAATTCAAAAAGTTTCTTAATATTTTTAATTTTATTTGTTATTGTTATTATAGTATCATTTTCGCTTTTCCCTTAGTTTAATTATTTTCTACTTCACTAAACTTTTATAATTGTATAAATCATTTAATGTATACTTTTAATTTATATATATATATATATATATATATATATATATACACACACACACATATTTATATAACTACTTGCTATATATATTTCAGAGAGTAATAAAAAATAAATGAGACTTATTCAAGTGTAATACATAATATATATATATATATATAACATTCAGTGAACATCTAGAGGTGATGTAGTTGAATTTTATTTGTATATTTTTAATTTTACTTATGAGTGGGTTGGGTATGTATAATACATCAATGTATAAAATGTACTATATTGTACTTTTATATTTATTATAACTTTTTAAGAATTTAAAAATATAAAAATTAAAAATAAAAATTATAAAATAAATATGTATTAATATTTAACATAAATACATAAATATTCATATTTATAACAAAATAATGAGATTAGATTCATAATGTAAAAAAAATTAACATTGTCGTGCATACACTAAAGACGATTTTAATCAAGTTATTTTAATCTGTGGTGTAAAAAATTAATCAAAATACATATTGTATAGATTGTAATAGGTAATTGCTCTTTATAATTAATATAATATTTATATAATATGTCTGCGTTTATTATTTTTTTAATTTAGTTAACTGTTTAATTTTTCCATTTTTAGTGTTGGTAATGAATGTAATTCTATCACTTTGGCGTGGTGGATCTTGAAATATATGTGATTGTATACTCACATCTCCTGGATCGATACGGGGATACGCAAACTACACAAAAAAAGTTTTAAGTTAATATTTTAATATTTGTCATTCATATTAAACTAGCTAATCTATTATACTTTTAATAATCGAAATATAGCGCCAATGTTGCAACGTGTAATGGAGTTTATTCCTTTTTCATCCAAATACGATTTTTGAGTTATAGTTTTTAAAACATTTTTCTGCAGTTCATGAACCACTCCATAAATTAAGTTGTAATCATCATCATCCATGTTAAATCTACGTAAAACATATTAGGTAGTTATATGTGTTTGCATACAAATTGAATAATTATTCATCTTATATTTCTAAAAATAAAATGTATTTACTTATCTATACCTATCAAAATACAAATTGTAGAATAGACAATAATTTTTTTTTTTTATAATTTCTTATGCATTATTATATTTATTGAAACAGAGTAAATAGGTACCTACTAGTACTTACTAAATAATTAATACTTATAAGTTTTACTGAAAGTCTAATTAAAATATGTTATATAAAAGTATTATTTCGATTATTTAATTATAGATGATTTACAATGATTTATTGTCATAGCCTTATAGGTATATTAAGTACAATATACAAAATCATTATCAAATTATATAAACGAATAGTTTTCCGATGAAAATTTGAAATAATTTGCTTTTCAATTATTATAAATAAATATTAATAAGGAAGAAATCTGTAAATAGGTAGGTACCTACTATTATTTTCTTATACAATTTGGCGGTTATAGATTATAATTGTAATCTCTTTGAAATGTAAGTGATAACATATTTAGGTCATTGATATAATGATATCTACAATAACATTAGAAACATACTCGTTTAAAATTAAATTTTAACGGGTCAATCGTCTATACCTAATTGTTAAGTAACGGTATAATAATTTGAATTTTAAATGAAATTTAATTAGAATTAGCTATTAGGATTATAAATTTTTAATATTTAACTAATCGTTTCGTGTATGATATCGTTTAATTATAAAAATAAAAATTCTTAAAGGATGAGTTCAATCAGAGATTTTTTCCCTGTTGAATATAGTAATTTTCACTTGCAATCTATAATTGACACATTCAAAGTGGTAATAAATTGTCATTATTACAGGAGTTGGCGGAACTAAACCCAAGAAGAATTTTTTACTAGAAAATAAAAAGTATGTGACTAAATTAGGAAAAATGAATCAAATGTCAAAAGAAAATGAAAACCCATTAAATAATGTTCAGGTAATATAATTTCCTAATATATATTTAAATTATAGTTTTATTGTATTTCATATATTATTCTTTAATTGCAACATGCAAAGCTATATTTGCATTGGTGTAACTAGAACATTGAGTTAGGAGGGGCTAGTCATTTTTGGTTTAAAATGTCCTCTATGCTAAATTGCATTTTACTATAAGCTTAGCCCCCTAGTTACGTCTATGTATATTTGCAATATAGCACAGTTTTTTTGTTTAGTGGTTAATATCCATTGTTAACAGATAGATACATTTATTTTAATTGAAAAATATGTCTATCCTTACTTGAAAAGAAGCTTTAATTTGATTAATTAACAATCTTTTTTATATTCAAATATATTAATTGATGTACCTATTTAAACTATTAGCATATTATATATTATGTTAATTGTATAAAATATTTTATTACAGGATTAGTAAAAATTAGTTGTTATTCATAAATTAAACCAATTAATTTACTTATTGTACTTACTTTACCGTACAGATTTTAAATGAACACTTTTCTAAAAATAAATAAATATACCATTTTTCTATAGTTTTTAAAAAAAAAGTAAGTTACAATTGCTAACAACATATTAGAAAAATGTCTTTGAATGAATAAAAATGTTATTTAAAATAATTATTAATCTGATTATGTTATTGATTGTAGAAATTTATATTCAGTATTCTGTATTAATTATTAATATACATACATAACTAATAAATACATTATTAACTTACATACATAATATAAATGCACTTTCGATTTGTACTTATAAATTTACTTGAAGAACATATTCATTAATTAATATAATTATCCAATTATCTAATTTATGTTTATATAACACATATTTGTATCCAGGCAACTGTAAAATCAAGATGTGTCTGACTATTAACATTACATAATATTTCAATACAAATAGCTAATACTTTGATAATAGCATATCAATATAAATACAGACTCAAAACTGCAAAATTATACAGTTCTAATAGGATAATATTTAATTATGATTAAGATTATTCATGGTATTTATTACAATGATCTGAAACTAATGTCACTTATATATATATATATATATTTAATTTAATTAAATAGTTTTAGGTTATATTTGTAATAATTATACTATTTTCAGAAACTTATTGTCAGTGGTTAATTTTAAATAATTTGATTTAGAAATTTAAAAGTCAGCAGTATTTAGTTTACATAATAAAATTATAGTTTTAAGTTTAAAACTTTGATTTTAAAATTTTTTTTAGATTTTTTAAAAATACTACTATTTGTATTAGAAATCAAAAAATAAGTTGTAATATGTGAATTTTTCTGAAATATATTTAAGTATATTTTATATTTTTGAATATTTGTAGAAATTAAAATTGAGACCGGGAACAAGGAAAGATTATATTCATGAAAACTTAAAGAATGAAGTAAAAACTACAGACTTGGACAGAATTGATGCTAGTATTAAATCAATTCGTTCTTTGTTAGCTCAAACCAAGATTACTCAAGAAAAATTAGATGTCAAGAATCGTGGAAGAGTAGGTTTGGGTTTTAAAGATGAAGGTATTACTAAATTAATAATTTGAACTACATAGGTTATGAAAAATATTCCTGTTTTATCTTGCAACAGTTTAGACAAAAAATTAAAAAATGCTTAAAAATAATCAAATTTAATTTGCAAATAAAATAAAAAACATTTGTGGTACACCTACATAGTTTGTTGTATCCAAAATATATAAAATTTGAGTATACTCTTGTGATAACTCAATAACATTTAATAAATTAAGTAAAAAAGTAATATATTATTTACCTTTTTGATTTAATTTTAAACAATAAGTATAACTTTTAGTAACATTTTTCATAG
The DNA here is from genome assembly GCA_013282895.1 of Eriosoma lanigerum. Lineage (NCBI taxonomy): Eukaryota > Metazoa > Arthropoda > Insecta > Hemiptera > Aphididae > Eriosoma > Eriosoma lanigerum. Next base: position 5,254,243 of record CM023357.1, on the reverse strand, counting down.
ATTAAATTTCGTTATTTCATATTTGCGAGTTTTTAAAATCTTCATGACCATAATAGTATCTGTAATACTCATTATTTATTAAACAAGATTAATAAACAATATTTTATTATAGCTACACAAACAGTTAATCCATATGACGAAAACGATATATTAAAAGATAGTATCATTAGATATTCAAAATCGAGGAATTCAGATAAAATTAAAATCATTCAAAAGAAAAATATGAACTCAATTTCTGTGCAAACGGATTGTTTAGAATCAGAAAATGTTGACACTGTTTCTAGAAAAGATTTTAAATCTATACAACAGGAAGATGTTTCTTCAAAAAAACCAAATGAAAAAAAACTAAACTTGGTTAAATTTCAAAAAAATGCATTAGATCACCACCAGCCAGGAGAAATACCAAAGTATGTTTAATCATAAAATTAATTTTATATTTAATGGACGAAATTGTAATTTATTTTATTTTTTTAGGTATCTAAAAGATCGGAAAGCGTTAAAAGAAAAAAATGATAAAGAAACACAAAAGAAATTAGCAATTAGGCGTGAATTGGGTCTTGATGATCCAGCATGTCCTCCTGGTCATATATTATTACCTGAACTTGAACGGTTAGACCACCTTGCAAAAATTAAGAAAGGTAACTAACTATCTAGCCTAAATTGTTCATAAAAACATTAATATAATTTTATTTTAATGTAGATTACAGCCGCCTGGTGATGGAATTGAACATGTTGCCAGTGAGTTCAGATTCGTATAAAATGAAAGAGAAACGTAAACACCTAGAAAAAGAATTGGATAAATTACAACTGGGAATTAAACTTTTTTCTAGAGAAAAGCTGTATGTTAAGATTAATCCAAAAATTACAAATTCTTATTAATAGTTTATATTATCTAGAATAAATATAGCAAATTGTGATATATTCTTAAACTTAGCAATACAAATTTTAAATTATAATTTTGAATTTAATTGTAATAGAAGTATCAAAAATTTTATCTTTAATAGAGTATGCTTAAAATGACTATTATTAATTTAATTTTAGCACTTAAAAATCTTGCTGTGATTAATTTTACTATAATACATAATTATATTTATTATTACTATTATTATTATTTTAAATGAAGTTATTCATTTTACTTGAATATTTTCAAGTAAAAACATTTTCTAACCAATAACTATAAAAATTATCAGTTTAATATCAACTTTTTTCCATTTAATGACATGCTATGCTATCTGGCTGGCACCAACCACATGTGAGGGGTTAAAGATAGTAGTTAAGTAAAACAAATTGGTTAACCAAATGAAGCTTTTTCAGGTAATTGTAGCCACCAAACACCACTAATGCATAAAAAACTTGTGGTTATCCAGGAATGAGGGTCCATCTCATTGGTAAAAAACTAATCTATAAACCTAACCATAAACAATAGTTTATAAGGTACCAATAATCAATTGAAAGTTGATTAATGACCAGAGATGTAGTTTTGTCATATATTAATATATTTTTTCTATTGATAAGCTATAGTTTAAAATACTCAGTTTAATTTATCATGGACTTAGTTAGGTACCTAACTACTCATTTTGAATTATAAAAAGACCAAGCATACAATAACCATTTACAATAATTACATAGTTTTCATGTTATTGCTATTCATAATTGAAATTGAACTTTTTAAATAAACTACTCTTTAGTAAATATCAATGGTGTATACAGGATTTTTTCAAGGGGTGTGTCATAATGTATATGAATTGATGACCTTTTTTTATAATATATGTATATATTATAATAATAATGCTAATATATATATATTATATTATAGTAATATTTGATATAAATATATATATGAAATCATAAAATAAAGTCAGCGTTACGGTTTTGTTTTACCAATTCTTTAATTACTGCCTCAACTTCAACATCAACTTAACAATGAATATTTAGAGTTGCTAAATCATTCAGTCTCAACTGACCAACCGAATTTCGAAGATGTCTTGATATTCTTTTTAATGTGGTATTGTTTTCTAATTACACGATGTAACAGATAGTGTTGCAAAAATTTGAAGCAGTTTGTATACATTTGGAAAGAGGTCTTTATTGCACTTATCAAGCCAAAACTTTACTTCTACTTTAAATACTTCTTGATCAATTTCATTTGAATAAAATTCACTTAAATCAATTGGTTATCATAATTTTCATTCGAAATTAGAAAACCAAAGACAATTATATTTTTGTGGTTTAAAAATTGGTCTTTTTATTGTTAAACGAAGTTGTCCACAAATGGTACGAATATACTAAGTTTAAAAAAATGTTCATGGTAATCTGTGGTATTAATTTGATCTATGTTTTTGTCATTTTGGCTTTTTATGTGTATAGGACAATCAGTTTAAACCTGATTGATAATAATAATAGTTCATCAGGAAAATTTCCTTTTTATTTTTTAATCATAGTTTCATAATTTGGAATCATACTGTAAACTATTTAAGGGGGTGTCGACATCCACCTGGTTAATATTATTATTGATTAAGTATACACGATCAACAATATTAACTATATAGACCATTATATGAATGATAATTTGTTAAAATGGATTAAGAATAAATGTAAAAATTACAAATTTGATTTCATTAATTAGTATTTTAGAAGTGGTTCAATTGTTTTTAAGTAATTTTATAATTAATTTAATAGTATATATTCAAACATTCTGTTATGGTAAAATGACCATTTATTTTACTTGTTTCATAAAACTTTAAATTTTACACTTCACTTTTAATACGTAATACAGCTTTTTAAAAGGCCATTAAACAAATATAATGTTCTAAATATATTTAATTATTTATACATAAATCAAAAAACGAGGTATAATAAATTGTGATCATTTAGACTAATACACAACTAATGATGTTCTGTATTATTATTGTTGATCGATAAAAAAATTACATATTTTTGCATTGACCACTTTTATAATATTTACATATTGTGTAATTGAGAATTATGAAAATATAATTCATAACTAGAAGACTATTTAAAATGTTTATTTTGTAATAAAATTGGTAAGTTTTGTTGAAAATAACAATAATCTACGATAAGTCTGCGATGCCACTAGTGAAAGGATATTTATTTACTAATCACATCAACATTATCAATCAGATTGTAATAATTCAAATCTCTGCATGTAAATAATTAACAAAATATTTTACATTTTTATTATACTTGTAAACCAAATTATTTTTAGTACATTATCTAAGAGATTTCATTTTTTTATATATTAATGTAGAAGACACAAGATCTATACTTAGTTTCATAGAATATGACACTTATTACATTTGTATTCCAGGATCAAATTTAATATTTCTAATATGCATACCAATTACTTTTATATTACTTTGTGTAGAATGACGAAGCCATAGGAATTAAAATAAATTATAAGATAGTATACATGTCATAAAATTAATTATATTTCATATAAACATCAATTCACAGCAACCTTATTTTTTCTCTTTGTCATCAGTGTTCATTTTTTTACATTTAATCTCCTTTACTTGAAGACCTATAATACATTTTATAAATTATTAAAATACTTAATTTTGTGATTTGTATAATATATATCTTACCAGGTGGTAATGATTGTTTAAGTTTCTCTGCCTTTTCCTTATCTGTTATCACTAAGGTGTAAAGAAATCGAGAACAACGTACCTTGAATTTTACATTTTCAATGTTTTTCTTTATCTTGACAGCTATTTAATAAGACAAGAAAAAAATATATTAATTGATAATAAAAATAATTTTCAACCAATAATTATAAAATAAAATATACAATTTTACTATATTTTAATTAATTCATTAATGTATATTTTAACTTGGTAAAATCAACATAAAATAAAATAATATATTATATAATTATAGTAGGTAAACATTTATTCAGTTAATTAATACAGTAGAACCTTAATTATATGAACCGTGATTAGTATATCCGAATGCCAATACATACAAAAGTGAATACCGATTAGTATCTATATATTAGTCAATTCAATAATGATAACAATACATATAATATTATTTACATATTGCCATATATAAGTCAAAATTGTAAGTAATTTTTTTTTTAAGAAATCCTATTTCTTGAATTTTTACACATATTTTAAATGTTTATGGAAATCTCTCATTTTTTTTTTTAGTGATAATAAAGTATTTAAAATATTCTTATTTATAAATGATGAAACATGAACAAATTTTTCCTTGAACAATTTCTAAAAATCGATTTGCCTGGTTCTGTAGACGGTGATGTGATTTTTTTGTGATATGTAAATATTATATGTATGTATACATATTAAAAAGAACTTCAGTATCCAAACTAGGCATGGTCTCAATTGATTTGGATAATTGAAATTATACTGTATAAATCCAAATATTAATCAAAAAATATCTTCAGAATAGATAATTACATTTGGCATCCTTTCTTCTAGCCTTCAGGAGAAAGTCTTTGATTTCTTTTATTTCTTGTGGCTAAAAAAATTTAAATATTATTAGTATACATTATATTTCAATAACTTAGTAATAATTTAGAAAAATATTTGTGTATTTCTTCAGAATTACGTCCCTTAATATGCATTCATTACAATTATCAGTACGTAAGATTCATCATTAATGTATTTCAATAAAACTTATTTAATTTTTTTTTCAGAATTACGTCCCTTAATATCCATTCATAAAATGATCATTACATAAGATTCATCATTAAATTTATTAATAAAAAACCTAAATATATATAAAATATGTTTTCAGAATTACGTCCCTTAATATCCGTTCATAAAATGATCAGTACATAAGATTCATCATTAATGTATTACAACAAAACTTATTTAATTTTTTTTTTCAGAATTACGTCCCTTAATATCCATTCATAAAATTATCATTACATAAGATTCATCATTCAATGTATTAATACAAAACCTAAACATATATAAAACATGTCTTCAGAATTACGTCCCTTAATATACATTCATAAAATTATCAGTACGTAAGATTCATCATTAAATATATTTCAATAAAATAAAATTAATATCATTTATGTATTTCTCCACAAATATCTTTAAATCATGCAAAAACTACAGAATGTGCAAAATGGATGTGTAATTTACATTTTCCTTAAAATATTTTGTTGAATTAAATAAATAATTTGATATGGTTAATAAGTATTAAAATATAATTCCAAGTAAATATTGATATGTTAAATTTAGCAAGTTAGATATTATAATATATTCTTATAAACACTTGTACACAATATAAATTGTTTTATTCAAATAGTCAAATTTTATTTTTAGTGAACAATTTTTGTCTAAATATAAATAGTATTTTAATGATAAACACAACTACATTATTAATATAATTTTTTTAAATATTTATTATAATTTTGAATAAAAAATTAATGCCCAAACATTAACCTTGCAAACAAGCACCATAATATCTAGTTGTGACACTGCTCTTTAACATCCATTATCATAATTCATTAAACAACAAAACGGCGGCAGTCATGGCTTTCTGGATAACAGTGATCTGAACGAAAGAAGATGAAACCATATAATAAAATTATGAGTACATAAGACTCACAATTAACTATTAACTAGAATAACAAAGATCAACTATAAATTAACTCAATTGTTTAAAAGCAGTTCCAAAGTTTCAAATTTATTTTTTATGATTAGAACATAGATATGTAAGTACAAATTGAAAATCATTTAGTACATTTATTAAATAACTGTAAGCCATTCTATCGATAATGTTCACAAATTTTAGATTTAATTTATGACTACAATGAGAACTTTATTGCAAAATACTTTACAAAATATTCAAGAAATTTAAACTTTTTGTTGTACCAAAATGGGATAATGGACTATAATACATATGAACAACATCACACCTATTGATATTTAAGTATTTAAGACATATAATTTTTAAAAATCGTAATCAATGAATAGTCTCAACAATGTAACTTAATAACAAATGATACGTCGAATAGAAACGGCATTTATAATAATAAAAAAAACCATGTGGCGAGACGTAATAAGACGGAGGTTATACGCTATACGGTAATCGTAAAAACTATTAACCTTATAATTACAATTTGTTTTACGTTAAAATATTAAGTTAAAGAACAAATTTCTTACCATGATCTGTTTGGTGATTGAAAAGTGTAAAAAAACTTAACTAAACTTTTATAAAGCACAAAACACTTCAGACAAAACTTCCTAAAAGGTTCAGTAACGACGGAACGTGGAAGGGAGTAGGGACAGCAAACAATTAAAATATTAAATGCAACGCGTTTTTCGGTGATATCAAAATAATCGATCAAATTGATAAGATATCGATACTTGTACACGTTTTAAATATGAAATATTAAAATGAATTCAACACGTAAATATTATTATCTAATATTATTTTAATAGACATATAGTTTTAATTTATTTAAAATTTAAAACAATTAATTACTTATTATTCCTTAATTAATAAACTCTTTAAAACTTAAAACATCGATTTAATCGATTAAAAATAACCTCCAAAACTTATCAGTGTTGACTGTTTTCCAAAACACAAATGTAAAATATACATTAGACTATAATACCTTGTTCGATATAAAATTTCAGGAAATCAGTTAATAGTTATCAAATGTCGCTAGCCTGTCGGCAGAAAGGAAATTTTAAAATTATGAATAATCATTTGGTCGATTTCGACTGGAAATTAAAGGTAAACATTAACTTGAAGGTAATTTTCTTTTTTTGTATCTAGTACATATATTGAATTAATTCATTACTACAAAGATTATACAATGGGTGTTCATTTGTTGTATTTTATTTCTTAAAATAATGAATTATTTGTTTCAAAGATTTTCACTAAGATCTTACCTCTCTCGTTCTTTATGTTTTGTAAATCCTATCGTTAGTTACGGTCTAAAACCTTGTCCAAATCCAGCAATTATGAAACTTGAAAACTCCCAGTATGATTTTATATTTTCTCCGCAATTTACTAAAATATTGCAAGTGTTCAATAAATACAATTATGAAATTAGACTATGCGGAGGGGCAGTACGTGATATACTGTTGGGTAAAACGCCTACCGATTTGGATTTTGCCACTACAGCTACTCCCGACGAAATGGTCGAAATGTTGGAAAAAGAAAACATCAAATTAATTAATAAAGGTGGTTTGAAACATGGAACAGTTACTCCTCGTGTTGATGGTGCCAATTTTGAAGTTACTACCTTGAGAATTGATAAGATTACGGATGGTCGGCATGCTGTTGTTGAATATACTAAAAATTGGAAACTAGATGCAGGTCGAAGAGATTTAACAGTTAATTCCATGTACTTAGGAATGGATGGCACTGTATATGACTATTTTAATGGATATGAAGACTTGAAAAAATGTCGAGTTAGATTTGTTGGTGATACCAAACAGCGCATCTCTGAAGATTATTTAAGAATTTTACGATATTTTAGATTTTATGGACGTTTGTCTAATGCACCTGATAATTATGATAAAAATATTCTTGAAGCAATACAAGAAAAAGGCAGTGGACTTAGTCAAATATCAGGAGAGCGAATTTGGTCTGAACTTAATAAAATTTTAGAAGGAACTTATGGACCTGAAATTATGAAAACTATTCTGAATTTAGATCTTGGTTCTCATATTGGTCTTCCTCAACAACCTAATATAAGTGAGTTTGATAAAGTTATTAAACGAAGCAAAGGTTTAAACATATATCCAATTACAATGTTAACAGCATTATTAAATGAACCACAAGATATGATTAATCTCAACAATAGGTTAAAATTTCGTGTGTTTGACAGAGAATTGGGATTATTTATAATCGAGTGTAGACATGAAAAATGGTCATTGGATACAGTAAAAAAATATAAAATTAAAATTATACAAAATCTAAACAAACAAGATTCACTAAAAACTTATATTAAACAGTTATTAATATATAACAACGAAAGAACTTTTATTGAAGAATTTGATAAATGGACGCCCTTAAAGTTTCCTATTTCCGGCAACATGATTCTTAATTATGGAGTGAAGGATGGTAAAAAAGTGGGAATTATTATAAGAAAACTAATTGAATACTGGGCAGATGATGATTTTAAAACAGATGTCAACGGTTTATTAAATTTGATACCCAAAGCTGAAAATGAACTAAGTATCAATTCAAATAAAACTAATAAAAACATGTAAAACAAATAATTGTTCTTATTTTATATTGTATAAATTGTTATTATAAATATATAAAAGTATAAATCCTTTGTTTTTTAAAAATCACAATTTTTTACCTTTAATTGTTATTAAATTTGTTTAAAAAATGTATTATTAAGTAAAGATACAGATTACTAAATTATCAATTGCTTATATAAATTGTGTTACTTTAATCTAATGTAATATAGTACATGTCATAATATAATATATATACATCAAAACATAATATAATTTTGATTAAGGGGAGTTGAAACCCTATCTTTCAGATTCTATCATGATATAATATATATATATTACATAGAAAAATTTATTCTATTTTTACATTGAATATCTTAAAAATATGTATTAAGTAGTATTATAAAAAAAGTATGTTTATCTGAATTTAGAGAAGATTTCCATAATTCATACAAACTTGTATATAGTAAGAACATTCACAAATATATTATTAGTTTTTCTGATTAGGCTTAATGTCTATAAACGATTTAGTTCTACATATTAAAAATTGTATTATTTCATTAAATTATTGAAAATAAAAATAATTTTCATAGTAACAAACTTGTATGACAATTATAATTGAAAATTGTACATTATTAATTTATTTTATTTTTTTAGTATGTAATGGGCAGTAGTACATTATGTACATTGGAACAACCACTGCTTCAAGTTGTATTACATTTAAATGATGGTCCCAAGTCAAAAAACATAGAAAATCCAAAAATATCTCAAAATGTCTTTTTGGAATTTTCAGAAGAAGAACTTTCATTATTTATAAATAAACTCAAAGAATCTTTATAGATATAATTAAACAATAAATGTCAGCATTATAAACAACATGTAATTTATTCAATCAAAATCACAACATTTGGTATAAGTCATATAAATTCTATTCCTTCATATTTATGATCAGCTATTTTTATTTCTGGAAGTATGATTGTCCCATCAATGTTAAATGCTGTAATATAACTAGCCGTTTTAGATCCAACTTCTTCAGACTTTAGAGCTACTATGATTCTGTCATTTGTACCAGGTAAAAATTTAAAACTAGAATACCCATGGGTAGGTACAATTTCACCAATATAGATTACCTGGTAACATATACAATTATTTAATAATCATAAATCACAACTAATCATATTTAATTACTTTAATTTCTTTGAAGTTATCATCTGCTGTTATTAACATATTTGTTGCCATATGTTCATCTTCATCATCATTATATTGCTTTGATGAACTTCTGCGGGGTAAAAAAAACCATCGTTTATGTATTTCACTCCATGCACATGACTCGTGTATCATATAGCCAGGGAAATGTATATTAGCTGCTTTACGAATTGCAATATAGTTATTCGTCCAATTAACATGACTAACATGGCCAAATTTATTTATTACTTTTATCCACATAGGATTATTATTAAAAAATTCTCCTGTTGATGAGGTCCATTCTTTGCCCATACTTCCAACATATAAATCCGATTTATATATAGTTGCCCATTCACTCTTGAAGCCTAAAAAAAAGTTTAACAATTAATATAGTTGAAATATAGAGAGCTAAAGGAATAAAGTTGTATTATGTATACTTTTTAAATGAATACCTAATCTTTACCTAAAGCATTTATGAATCATATTTTTATTTATAGTACCATTGATTATAGAATAGACTATTCTATATATATCTATGATAATACCTATTCCGTAATCAGTATAGGTATATAATGAAATATAACTTATTAAATATAATATTATGTAAAGAATTATATTTAAAAACTAAACAAGAAATGTAAATGATAATGAAACTAGTATTTAACATTATAAATTTGTTTAAAGGAGGATAACTTAATTTCACTTATCATATTGAAAAGATAACACATTTATTACACTAAATAATACTTTATCCATTTAAAATAAATTACAATTTATAAGTATACATTATGTAGTATAATCATATTTAATTAAATATTTTTTAAATACATGAATTTTTGTTTATAAATATTTATTAAACACAAATTTAATATATCAATAATAATTTCCTAAACAAAACTAATTGTTGGTTAATTCATTCAAAAATAAATTATTACCCTCATCTTTAAAATGAATCATAGGTCTACCCCTAAAATTCTGACAGGTTTATTACTATTTCATGATTAGATGATTTAGAAATAATTTTATTAATGACCAAGTCCAAAACAAATAAAAGGAAAAATATTAATTACTGAAAGATTTATACAATAATAATTATTATATATAAATTTATACATAGTATATTATAATATAAATGGTATTATCTATTTTATATAATAAATACTGTGTTAAATAAATATAATAACTATTATATTGGTGATGAAAATCATGAAATATCTACCTTTAAAATCAGTTCCATTTCCATCCATAAGTATTATCCAAGGTAATACAGTATTATCTTCATTAATACTATAAATTATACCAGTTCTATCATCAAATGAATATACCTTGCCATTGAATGTAACCAGTTCGGATAGTTCCATTCCTCGACCGCCCATGGATATGGAGGATTTTAATACATTAGGTTCTTCATTGTCCCATAATAATTCTATAGTATTATTACTTTTATACCAAGTAAGATATCCTTTTTTATAGTAACTATACCACATATTTTTCTCAGTCTGACTTTTAGAAGATTTGTCTAAATCACTAATAATTGCAATGCGATATTTAATTCCTATATTGTCCACAGAGATAGGTTGAGATAAAGGATATTTTGATTTGACTACTTTATATACAAATTTTTCATGTGGGCGATTAAGACCATAACTAACAAGTTTTGGTGTTGTTGAGTGTGCCATGTTGTACAAAATGACCAAGAATATAATACCAATTAATGAAACAAAAATCACAAAATGGGTTTGAAAACGTATGGTTGAATTAGATATGCGGTAAGTTTGAGACGAACTCAAACTCTGACGAAGTTCTTTCAACATGGCCGAGCTATTTGAATGTTTTACATCATTTATATTAAGTGCTATCTGAAAAATAAATATTTAGTTAATGGTTGGATTTTTTTCAATAAATATATTTATATTCACATAGTTTTCTGTACTCATATTGAGCAATGTATTCTAACATTGTAATCATTTGTATCATTCTTTACCAAACAAACATAGACGTCCAACATTTAACGCAAGACATCATACTATTTCAGTGAACACGAATCTTAAATATTCTAGGCTAAAAATGTACAAAACTTAATAAAAAAATATAACAACAATTTAACAATAATTATAAACTAGTAAAAAACATTAAAAACTACTAAATAAAATTTAAATTAAAAAACTTTTATTTGTTATCTATTATCATTAGAAATAAGAATGGTGACAGGTTCATAGATAAGGATAATGATATCAGTGTGACCAAAAATTACATTTCATTGATCCTCTTTCATATTTTAATCTATATTGTTTTTATCAGTTAATGCCGTGTGAAATAATTTCCTGTCGTGTTTACTCAGAGCCTACTCTTAAAATAACAGAGTGGGAAAAAAATATTGATATTGTTTAATGTTTTGTGTTTTTAAGTTTTAACTTATTCGACCACCAATTTAAAATCTCAAGCCATATTCTCATGCGTGTTCGCAACACACTAGTCATATAAAAATGTCAAACAATGACAGTAACGGAAGTTCGTCGTGTGGTGAGTAATATTATGTATAGTTTTTCTTTCATTTAAAACTTGTAAGTTATTTAAGTATCTTGGTGGTTCACGAAATCGGAAATATCAAAAATACTTGAATCAGTAAATAATATTTGGTTTTAGGTGCTGCAAGACCTTCTCTACCACAGTTAGACATGTGTCAAGATGCTGCGGGAACAGGTATTACTCAAATTTTTATTGAAATAAATTTATTTCTGTAGATTTGACTCAATTAAACAAATAACAATTTTATATATATTTAGAAAAAAGAAGACAGTTGAAGCTAGCTATCCAGGGAACTTCTGGTTCTTCCTCTTTTGGATTTAATTCTCCAATACCTAACCTACAGTTACTAAAGTGAGTTGTTATTTTACTATTCATTTATTTTAATTTTGTTTTACCATAAAAGTCCAAAAGCAAAAATCATTTATCTATCTTATTTATTAAATATTTCATATTAATATAGTTGCATTTATTGAATGTTTCTATCAACTTTTTAATAATTATATTTTAAACTTGCATTATACATGTCATAATAAAAACTTAGAATTGGTTTTATATTAAAAAAATAATGCAATTTTAAAAAATGTGTCTACTTTATAATAAATGTATAACCCTTGATATTACTTTTTAATTTAATTTACTAAACAAATTAATTTGGTTAAATATTTTTTAAGTAAGCATAAAATCTAGTTTTAACTTTTATAAAATATATTGTTTATTTTTATTCAATTTTTAATACCTACATTATATATTTATTCATTTTAATATTTTAAGTTTTTAATTTTAATTTAAGAATGTATTATTAATTATTTTTCAGATATGATGAAGATATTAAATTATTAAGCAATGGATCAACATCAAAACAAACAAATTTACCTAGAGTATGTTTGATGAACACTGAAACAATGAGTGAAAAGTCTCGGTAAGTTTATTATAAATAAAAATATAAAATAAAGCATAATCAAATATATAAATATTTATTAAATTTACATTGGTGGTCTTTTAAAGATTCATTGTTAGCACTATGAACTGTTTACTCATATGTACAGAATTTTAGAGGCTGTATAATATATATATATATATATTATATTTATTAAATAAACTATAACTCTTTAATTAACACGATGATTTTAGTTTATAATATTGTTTTAATAAGGAGTTTGTGAAACATTGACAAAAGTTATAATTTTGAAACTTGGCAATATTTTAACATTTATTTATTTTTTTTAACCCTATATTAAGTACACTGTTGACAAACGTCATCCAATCTATTTTTAAATTAAATTAATCTTATTTTATGCAGTTAAGGTTTATGTTTTCTTTGATAGTATAAAAAAAGAATTAATACTAATTATTTCTACTTTTAATCTATATTCATTGATGGTTAACAACTGTTCCCCATATGCGCAACTATGTAGCAAACATTTACATGCCTAAGGAAAGGCTATAGGAAATAATTTTCAAATTATAATGAACATTTAAAAATATTCCTTTACCCGAATTAATAGTATAATTGACTAATGATAATTTCACATTCAATATGTTTAAACAATTTTTTTTTACTTGCCACTTAATTGTCAATTGATAATTATTTATCAATATAATTGAAATTACTATAACAAGATAAATTTTTCTGTGCTACAACAATAATGAAAAACTAGTGCATTACAGTAAAACCTTGATTATCCAAACATCCGTTATTCGAACCCTCTATTATCTAAATCTCAATTAACGTATTTGAACGTGTTATAGTGCTTGTACATGTGTGATCGGTATAACAAAAAAAGTAATGTAGTACTTATACAGTAATTACTTTTAACATTATTAATTTATTGTATATATAAAGTTAAATATGAACATTGAACTATATATATATATATATATATAATGTAAAATATACATAAAATATTTAATATAAATAATGGAAATGAAATAATTTATTTTCCTATAAATGATTTAAATAAACTGTTATTAAATTTAAGGTTTAATATTTGTAATAATAATAATTAGTTATATAGTAATATAGAATAATATAGTAATTATAAACAATAATAGTGGGAAAGGCTGATTGTGGACTTTCCTCCTTCGTCCCTTCGGTCTTCGGAGAAATTAGTGGAGAGATTTATAGATAATCTTGACATGTAATGTCTTTATATAAACAATGTCCATATGCAGCTAGCATATTATATATTGTGTTTTTCTATGTATGTACAATATATAATAATAATAAAAAATATAATATGTATATTACATACATTTGTATTTTTTAAAGGTAACACAAAATATTTCTGTCCAGTGACTTCAGATTGAAATATCATTTTTAGGAAGAGTTAGGGAATACTAAAAACAATTTTTTTTTTTTTAATTTCTAGCTGTTTTATTGTGCACATGTATTTTAAACACCAGATTTGGATAGAACATATTTTTTAAAGTTATTTTAACCTTTTAATCTCGCTCTAAGGTTAGGTCTCAGAACTAAAATTGACTAAATTGTAACAAGTGATACTTTCAATTTAAATTTATTTATTTTATTTTATTTTTATTAAGAAAACTTTAAACAAATTGGCACAATTTCTATTATTTATTTTATAAAATTATTTTACACTAATACTTATTTTATAAATTGTTCAAAATTTAACTTATCACTATCCATACATGACTGCAGTCGGTGCCCCATTTGGTAGCGACTAATATCTGATCTTTTAAAAGTTCAGCACATAATTGTATTAATTTTAGGAAGTAGGCAATAATAAAATAACTTTTAAATGATTATTACAAGTAATTAAAAACTCTAATATTGTATAAAATAAATATAAATGTGGAAAGATTGTCTATTTTGTAATTTTGAATTTTAAAAAAAGTTTGGTAATGAAAATTTACAGAAGTTTATTGATTAATTTTTACAGATTTTATATATTTATTTTATTATTTAAATTGTTTAAGGTTAGCTTAAAATATAATTACCAAACAAATATTATCTATCCAAAGAGACATTATGATATGTCATGATTTAACTTATCTACAAGTTGTATGATTCTACTTTACTCTTTATATATCAATGTATCCTGTAAATATAGATTTATATAATTTTTATTTTACATTGATTGGTGTTAAATATAAAAATTATTTTAAGTTGTGTCAATCATCCATTTTTGAGTTATATATATTTATAATAACTAATAAGACACTGTGTAGAATATAGAGTTTAAGTAGTTGAATATTAATAAACTTTAAGAAAGATTAGTTATTAAATGTTTAGGGTGTAAACATAATAGTTTACTTTAATTTATTGTTTCAAATATATTATACAAATATTTTCTTTATGTATACAGATACAAATCCGTAGAACGTAGTAAATTACGGTAAGTCTGTAAAGAAAATTATAATAATTCTAATTGATTGGGTTTTATGTTTTAAAATATAAATTATTAATTATACAAAAATTTAAAACTCACATTATATTTAAACCTTTTTCAAAAAATATTATTTTATTTTGTACTATCAATAAGCATAAATTTATTTTAATAAAAAAATTAATATATACCTATATATATTTCTTACTTTTTAACATAAACAATTAATTTATACTTGAATATTAAATTATTAATTTATTATATGTATGTGTTACAGGCAATGCGGTCCTGCTCATGTGAACGTTATTAAAAAATAAAAACTATCATTATAATTTACTAGATATTAGGATACATGATAAAATGACATATGATATGATAATTATTATATAACATTATATAAAAATATTTGTTCGTACGCTACATACCATTAAGACATTTAAAATTACAAAGTATACCTGTTTTTCTACATTTACAATAATAGAACACACATACAGTAATAAAATAACATATTATAACATAGCATACTATTTTGAAAAAGATATAGATTAATGATTAGTATATATAGTTATACTACCACTAAATAATTTAAAATAAGTAAAAGAAAAATTATAGGAGAGCAAGGCTATGATCATTGCATTTATCCAATATTCCAAAAATAATAAATCTAAAATTGAAAAATCAGATATACTTTGCAATTCTAAATGTCATTATAGTATGACGTGTACAAACAAATATTTTAGATTCTGAGCGAAGCGGGAATGTATTGGTTTTACAAAGATTTTTTATTTTTATGTATGAAGACACTTTTTCGGGTAGAAATAATGATCCTATTACCACAAGTAGGGTATGCTTTCGGTAGCAAATCGTGTCTAATTGGTACTTTATTTAGCTCATTTTTCGAATTTCTCAAAAGTTTTTTCGTGGGAGGGGAAAAACTACCAATGAAAGGCCAAAAATCTGCAAAATTACGGTTTCTGTTATTTTAATTTTTTAATTTCGTGATAACTAATTAAATTTTGATCGTAGGGACTTGAAAATTTTTTGAGTATTAACATAGATAATATACAAGTGTGGTACAATTTTGGAACGGATCGATTGATTATTTGGCTAATTATAGAACTTTGAACTTTTTTCTAAAAATGTTTAATATTTCTGAAAATTTTTGGTTTATCGTTTTGAAAATTTTGCCGAAGTATAATCATATACTACCTTATCTTTTTACAAAATATTTTGAAAATCGTAAATTACAACTTTATTTTATAAGCTTCTAAAATTTGAATATTTTTAGTAGAAATGAATATTATGAAATTTTTTTTTTTATGTATGAAGACACTTTTTTGGGTAGTCCGATTATCACAAGTAGGTTATGTTTTCGGTAGCAAATTGTATCTAGTTGGTACTTTATTTAGTTCATTTTTCGAATTTCTCAAAAGTTTTTCCTTGGGAGAAGAAAAACTACTAAAAAATGGCGGAAAATCGGCAAAATAACGTTTCTGAAATTTAAAATTTTTTAATTTCGTGATAATTAATTTAATTTTAATCATATAGTCTTGAACATTTTTTTGTGTATTTACTTAGGTGAATTTCATTACAAGAAAAAATTAAGAAACGAATGGTTGATTTTCTGACTAAACATAGAGTTTTGGCTTTTTTTCCAAAAATGTTTAATATTTCCTGCAATTTTTGGTTTATTGGTTTGAAAATTTTATCGAAGTTTAAACATATACTACTTAATCCTTTTACAAAATAGTTTGATAATCGTAACTGACAATTTTTTTTCATAAGCTTTTAAAGTAAAAGTTCTTGAAAATGGGCAAAATTATGGTTTCATTATTTTATTTCTTGATAACTAATTAAGTTTAGATCATAGGAACTTGAAAATTATTTTAAATATTTATATTCATAATTTACACACGTAAAATTTTTGAATGGATTATCGGTAATATATTGAGTTTTGCTTAGAATCGTATTTCTAATATAATATCATTGTATTCAAATAAATATACTAAACCACTAATTTCTCTGAGGACCGAAGGGACAAAGAAGGAACGTCCACAATCGATCTTTCCACTTTTTTTAAAATAATATAATATAATAGTATTTAATCATAATATTATGTCATTTTATATCTAGTAAATTATAATAATATTTTTTAATAAGGTTTACATTACCCGTAACATATTATATACCTAATACCTATATGTAATTTTGATTTTAATTAACTCCAGAGTTACTTAATTTCCCATTTATTAACTACCATTTATAACCAATACAAATGTAATTTATGTCTATAGGTTTATTACTTAAAGATTGACATAATAAAGATAGTTAAATAATCTACTCATGGGTTATATTAAAATAATATTATAAATATATTTAGTGTTTACTAATTTTGTTTTAACATTATGTATATATTGCTATGTTATAGATAATATATTCTTATTTCATGGTAAACGTATCTGTATATTAAATTAAAACCAATATTATTTTGTAATTAATTTTGTATTTAAAAAATGTTATTCTCAACATAAAAATAAGATAGTATAATATATTATACTATTGTAAATACAAAATGATAAACTTAGTTAAATATTAATATTAGACTACTACTAAACTCACTTGGTATCTAAGCTTGTTGAAAAACGTTTTTTTTTTTACTATTCACAATTAATAAATATCATTTTTCTATGTTATTTCCTACCTATACATATATATATATAACTTTAACATAATTATATAATTATACAGAGAAAGACTTAAAATATGTCAAACAATGCAATCCACTGGAAAATTACAACTCTCTGAAAATAAAGTTCGTAAAAAATGTACAATTATGGAATATATTTGTATTACATTTATATAATTTGTTTTATTTTTAAGGTATATGATTTCACATCAGATGACCTTCAAGATTTAGGAGAGATTGGTCGAGGTGGTTTTGGAACTGTGAACAAAATGTTACACCGTAGTAGTGATACAGTAATGGCTGTTAAGGTATTAAATATTTACATATTATATATATGTTATATCATTTTTATACCATTTTTAATTATTATAGCGTATACGATCTACCGTTGATGAAAATGAACAAAAACAATTATTAATGGACTTAGATGTTGTAATGAAGTCTAACGAATGCCCTTATATTGTACAATTTTATGGAGCACTTTTCAAAGAAGTAATTCAAGTTATATTAGTTTTAATATACCCAAACTTTTTTTTTGAACCGAAAATCCGTGAATAGTTTGAATATTAATTGTCTTTATTATAACTAGGGTGATTGCTGGATTTGTATGGAACTTATGGATACATCATTGGATAAATTTTACAAGTATATCTATGAAAAATTAGACCAACGAATACCAGAAAGTATATTAGGAAAAATAACAGTAGCGGTAAAATATATAATTTATAAATATATATATATATGTTTATTTATTTATATTTATTTCAGACTGTAAAAGCATTGAATTATCTTAAAGAAAAATTGAAAATTATACATCGAGATGTTAAACCAAGCAATATTCTATTGGATTCTAGAGGCAATATTAAACTATGTGATTTTGGTATTTCTGGACAATTAGTTGATTCAATAGCAAAAACGAGAGATGCTGGTTGCCGTCCTTATATGGCTGTACGTTTTATAAAAATATATATTTTTGAACAGTATTTGATTTAATCTAATTTTAGCCCGAAAGAATTGATCCAGTTCGTGGTCGAGGAGGATATGATGTCCGATCAGATGTTTGGTCCTTAGGCATAACTCTAGTAGAAGTCGCTACTGGACGATTTCCATATCCACGATGGAGTTCTGTTTTTGAACAATTATGTCAAGTTGTTCAGGGAGATCCACCACGACTACAAACATCTAACAATTTTTCTCCACATTTTGTGAATTTTGTAAATACATGGTAAATAAATATTATTTAAATAAATAAATCTTAAAGAATGTTTTTCTTAATAAAACAATTTTTTATTTAGTTTGATAAAAGAAGAAACCCAGAGGCCGAAATACAACAAACTACTAGAACACCCGTTTATAAAACGCAGTGATGCTGAAAGTGTAGATGTAGCTTCTTATATTAGTGAAATAATGTCCGCTATGGAAAATGACGGTGCATTTATGTATACAATGAATGACCCTTGATATTGTTTTTTAATTTTGTTACATAGTTAAGTTAGGCCCTTGTCAGTCAACTGACATAAGTTGGTAAACATTAATTTAATTCCATATTACCTCGTTGGTATATTATTTCCAATAGTTGTGACAAACTTCTAATGATTTATTTAATAATTTAGACATTTTGGAGTTTTTACTTGTTACACAAAGTAATTAAACAACAAACTGACGTATTTTTATTGTTTTATTACTATTATTGTTGTTATTAGATAAATTGAATAACAATTAATTTACCAATAATTTATATTTTATTTTAAATTATTTCATTGTCCAAATTTGTTTAATATTTACTTCTTTTCTGTCCAACATATTATCCTTGTAGGATATAATTATTAATTCATTTAATTTATGCAAAATTAGTTTTAAATCCAGTTATATACCTAGTACAAATGTTTGAAATAATATGATTAAGAGTGTGAGTGCTTAAGTTTCATTCAGAATTATAAACAGTATGTTTATCCACCTCATAAAATGGTTGTTTTATAGATCTTATTTTGTAGGTCAATATTTAAATATTAACAGAAAATTTAAATAATAAGTATGTAATAAAATAACCCATTGGACATAAATAGTTCATTAGAGCTAAATATTAAAATTGATATATTTGATTATACAATGTTTATAAATTAATTTGTACATGTATTGTATTTTTACATAGTTTTGCTTTTAGATAACTTATAATGGATCAACTTAATTTGATACGAATCCACATAGTGCCTTCTAAGACACATTTTATACACAAATTATGTCCAGATTGGACAAACATACATTTTAAGCTACAAAAAAAGTAAACGTTTCTAGTTTTATAACTCACTACTGTGATAATTCATGTTTTCATTAAATTTTCATCGTTGATGTGTATTATTTTACTTGAATTATTATTATCCTGCTGTTCAAACTTGAATAAGTCACATTTTTAATTATTATTATATAATTGATTATGTAATATATCTTTATGTGAAAATATGAATTTTTTGGTTTCTGTTTAATGACATTTACTTTTATTCAATTTTTGTTTTAATAATTTGTCTTGCTGTATTTGATTGTTTTTTTTTTTTTTTTTTTTTTTAATTATTTTATTTATTTATTAAGCATAAAGAGAAAAAACACACAATGTCAATGTTTTTGAATGGTAAAAATAATACAATTTATGTAATGTTTTTGCAACTAAAATGTATTATAAATTGTAGATTTATATTTATTTAAATAAGTTTATATTATATTACATATACATTACAAAACACATAGTTGAAAATTAATTATAGCTACAATTTATTTTCACAATAATTTGTTGTTGATTAAACCAAATTTAATAGCTAAATGTGATTTTCAGTATTTATTTATATAAAATGAATTTTTTTTTTTATTATTTAATTTATAGTACTGTTTTAATATATTATCCATAATATAAAAAACAGAATATTAGAGAATTGATATACTAATATACAGTATAATAAGTAATAACTAATAAATAATTATTGTGTTCTACTATATTCAAAATAATTGGAAATATTACTATGCAAATGGTAAATATTTGCTGTGTTAAAGTTAATAATTTAAAGTGTATGATACATATAATAGTGTTAAGACTACTTAGAGTCGATCTGATCAATGCTAACAAAATGTGATCATTGTCAAATTTTGTTCTTATTTTGAATGGGGTATACATTTTAAATTGACGAATCAAAAGTAAAAAATTTGAATTATTAAAGTTTAACTAAAGTACTATATTTATTATACAATAAACTTTCAATTAAAAATAATATTTATTCATAAAATGAAAATGCTATACAATTATTACTGTTTTATTTTCAAAACATTAATTGTTTTCATTTGATATTATAATTTTTATTCCTACATATATTATATTAATATGACAATCGTTTCAATTATTATATATCACATTGTCATAAAATGGATATTTTTCTTCTTTCAGAATATATGAATTAATCCATATAAAAAAGGCTTAAGAGGACACTTAGTATGTTTCTCAATGGTTCTGTTTCTGCTTAACGGGGAATATAAAAAAATTACAACAACGCATAACCCAAATTATGATATTTAGGTTGCTTTTGGAGTATAAACATATTTGCAAACAGAGAAGCATATTTTTGAGGAAATAAATATTTGTTTTGAAAAATATTGTATAGCAATGAAGTTACAGCATGTTAAAAAAAAATAATAAAAACAATACACTAATTCAACCTCAACATCACAATTTAAATTCTGCATTATTGCGATTTATTATTCATTATTGTGAATTGACAGAGACAGTACCATTGAGAAGCATGTGGGTATAGCACTCTCTCAAGCCCTTTTTACATGAAGTAATTCATATATGAATATTTTTATCTTTGATTAGTATAAGTCTTATTTTAGTTATTAATTTATTACAAAATCAATTACGTAATATTTTATCATGGTAAATCACAAAAACCAATAATGAGCCACGATTTATTTATTTTTTACTAATTACTTGCACATTTCAGTGAATTGATAAAACAAATTAAATAAAATTTATATGACAAAGTAACAAAAAATGAATGCAAAATAATAACTAATTATCTTATTAACTTTTGAGGCGATACCAAAGATGGATAGTTTTTGTGTGGTTAGGGACTGATTGAGTTATAAATTTAGTTGGGGAAAAAAGTGCGGCTCCACCAGGGTAATTATATTATACTATAACAATAAAAATATATTATACTACCATAGGTATGAATAACTATAGAATCTAATACTGTAAATATTATAATATAGAAAAAATATTAATTTAATTTAAAAAACTGTTATAAAATTAGAAAAAATTTGTTTAATTTAAATATATAACATTTAAGTTTAATTTATGATTGGTTTTCTAAATTTACATTGAATCCAAACACGATACATCTTCAATTGTTTGCCTCTATTTACTTGCATACGGCGATCAACTAAATTTTGTACTTCTTCAAAACCAGCTTCTTCAAATAGTTGTCTTACTTCAACTAACAAAAATATATAAAAATTATACAATCATATAGAATACCTATGTCAACATTCAGGAAAAATTGTATGTCCCTACGTTCAAAATTTCTATAGGATTTCATAAAATTCGTAAATTTTTTTTCCTCAAAATTATAGTAATTTTGCAGTTTTTCAACTAGTTTTGATAGTTTTTCTTATCCCAAAAAAAATCTTTCGAGAAATTCAAAAAATCTAAATAAAGTACTAATTAAACAAAATTCTATATCAAATGCATATCTTCTTCATGGTAATTGTGCAATTATTTCTACCCAATAAAATGTTTACACGCATAAAAAAAGTGAGAAGGTCGATTTTGAATGTTTCTCTTTCGATCCTAGGAGAAATTAGCGGTTTATTATAATTAATAAATTTAAATGCAATAATATTGCATTAGAAAATACAATTCTGAGCGAAATTCAATATAATATAATATATTATACTGATAGATCGTTCCATAAGTTTACCACATGTGTAAACTACCTATGACAAAACTAAAAAAAAAAAATTAGCAACGTTCAAAATTGATGAACTAATTGAATCACTAACTACTGCAAGTTATCATGAAAAATCTAAAATCAAAATTACGATTTCTGTAAATTTTGTCGATTTTCTGCCATTTTTTGGTAGTTTTTCTTCTCTCAAGGATAAAGTTCTAAGTAGTTCTAAATAAAGTACCAAGTAGATGCAATTTGCTACCAAAAGCATACCCTATTTGTGGCAATCAGACTATTATTTCTACCCAAAAAAGTGTCTTTAGACATAAAAAAAACAATTTAGAAGCTTATAAAAAAAATTATCAGTTTTAAAAATATTTTGAAAAAAGATTAAGTAGTATATGTCTAGAATTCGATAACATTTTCAAACCGATAAACCACAAATTGCAGGAAATATTAAACATTATTGGAAATAATGTCAAAATTCTATACTTAGTCATAAAATCAACCAATCATTTCCAAATTTTTTCTTGTAATGAAGTATACCTAAGTAAATATTAAAAAAAATTATCAAGACACTACGATTAAAACTTGTTTGGATTGTTACAAGATTATGTAATTGAGAAAGGTATTCATAATAATTGCTCTGGCATGAAACAAAATGGGTATGATGTATATTTTTAGGAAGTAAGATTATTAAGATCACAGGACATTTGTATGCATTTAATGTATATTTAAACTAATTATTTAATTTATTTAACCATACCTTGGGTAAAAAAATGTACTAACGTGCCATCACCTCTACTATAATAATTCTCTGAAATGCATCTTCCTTCTTTAAATCTAAGCTGTGCCATGTCATATTTACCATAATCACGGAACAATATCATACCTCCTGGTTTCAAATATTCATAAAACTTATGCACAACATATTTCAATCTGAAATAATTTATAAATTAATTTTAACTGATGAGTAATTAATAAAATTTGAATCCCAATTTTTAGATAAAATATATATTTTATAATATGATGCTCTATAAAAATGTATTTATTGTAATATCTTGTAGTATATATCAGTGTTGAGAAGGAACGAGTTCTTTTTGTAAGAACGAAGCCTGGAACTGCTTCCTTTAAAAATATTGGAACAAGGAAAGTGAACGAATTCTTTTATTTGAGGAAAGTGAACGAAAATCATAGTTCCATTTTTACAGTTCCTTTAATTTGAAAAATATATTTTAGTATAGATTTTTTTGTTTCTACATGTTATAAATAACTAATACCTAAGTAATAAGTAGGTAATTTTTATTTGGTTTATGTTTACTATTGCCAGTGCAGATTATGACAATAACATTAAGTATATTTATAAAGTTTAGTAGTATTATATAAATAATAATAGTAATAAATCGTATGATGTAAACTGTCAATTGGATATTATCGTCATTACTTCTTAATTTATTGTTGAGGATTTTTCAAATTTTTATTTCTACATAGAATAAATTAATAGACACTGGTCGCATTAATCTCAGTAATAGATTTTGAGTTTATTTTATATAATTGTATTAATCCAATTCTTAAGTTTCTGTTTAATTTTGGATTTTAAGTTATAACTTTTTGATCTTTATTCTTTACCTAACATAAATTAAAAATTATTATTGTAAAGCGATAATTTTTTAAATAACTAAGGAACGAGGAACAGAACGAGATCTTTTTAAAAAAGAAACTTTCCCAACACTGGTATATATAAAAAAATTATTTGGCAAATATTTTTTAAAACTATGATTTATACACTAACATATGAAAAAATTAACTTTATATAATAACTCATGAATCTTTTTAAATAAATATTATAATAAGGTTGAAAAAAGTGAAAAATTTACATTAGTACGAAACATACTTGTTCTAATTTAAAGAAATTAACTATATGGTAATTTTAATTAATCAAATTCTATATTCAAGATGTTACAATATAATAAGTTTATATAGTATTGACAAAAATGCTAGTATTAAGATATACATTATTTTTTACATAAATTAATGTAATCATTTTAAATTATATTTTTATATGGTATTAAATTTGGTAAAATTTTGTATATTTAATATGACTTACTTTTCAGGTTGTATAGCTGATAGTACAAAAATTAATAATATAATATCTAAATTTTCTTTGGCAAATGGTGGATTCCAAACAATATTTGTTATATCACATACAAACGCTGTACAACGTTCTTCCTTATATTCTGAATTTTCTTTTAGTATATTTATAGCATTTGAAGAAAAATCACAACAATACACATGAATATCATGATCTACACAGTGTGATAATATAGGGAAGACAGAATTTCCAACACCACAGCCAACTTCAAGAATACAGCTTGATTTCTTATTTTTTAGTAATGTTATTTCAGGGAATTCAGTAAACAACCAACATCTATTCTTGAAAAATCTAAAAATTAAAATCATTAACATTAAAACTAAATAATTAATAATTTATAATAAAACACAAATAAAATATTTTATTTAAAAACCGTTTTATATATTTTTCCCTTTTTAACATGCTATGCTACCTGGCTGGTAACAATCGTCATATGTCAAGGGGGTCAATGATAGTTCTTGGTTAACAAGAACAGGACATTTTAATTAACCAAATGAGTGAGCTTAAAGATAATTGTGGTTGGTTTTTCCAGAGTCCAGATGCTATTACGAGCAAAAAACATGTGTGGCTACACAAAAGTCGAACCTTGATTCTCATGTGTCAAACATGTGCTTAGATCGCTCAGACAAGATCAACCAAATGTCAAAAGTTTATATTATTAATAAAATAATACATACATACTTTTCTTGATGAACTGAGTAAAATTTATCCCAATATTGGTCTGCATTATTTTCTAAATCAACAGCTTTTTCTGGAGCCATTTTAGTTTTTATGTGTTCACATACTTGTGACCGAGCTTGATTGTCTTGTGTTTCATCCCATTCAACATTATCCCTAAAATATTTAAATATAATAACAAAACATAAAACACTAAATTAAAATGTTTGATATTAACTAGTTAAAAAAAATAAACGAGTTATTTTATTTTATAAATATTTATTTTTTTTATTTTTTAAGCAATTTATACAATTAGTACCCTCTGGGCGCAATAAAAATATATGATAAAAAGTATGTACAGTTGATGAATATTTTAATATTTTAATGCATTTTTAAGATTATATTTTTAAATGGCAAATTTAATGTTTTCCTGTTGGCGAAAGGAAGAAAAAGTTTAGATGGGAGTATTGGAAGGTAGACACTGACTAAAGAACAGCTGAAAGGTCTAAACTTAGTTCAAGAATATTAGTAGTTTAGTAGATTAGGTAGTTGTTAAAAATAAATTATGCAGCGTATTTGAAATAATAATGTCTTAAATGTCTGGTTTTTTAGGGAAGTTAGCCAATTTGTAGAAAGTCTGGATACAACATGTATATTATAGTTGTTTTATAAATATGATTTAATTTCATTAAATATGAAATTAAGAAATAAATATATTTAGTATTTAATATATTAGTTTTAGAAAACCTATTTGGGCAAATTTGAAATTAAAATAATTATTCTTTCTTACCAAGCATTGTGTTTAAAAACGTCTTCATCATTTTTTAAAAACCTATTACCAAATTGTTTTCTTTTAATTGTATCTATGGAATCAGTCATTTTTTAGCTTTAATTTTTTAAAGCAGTTTGCACTTTTATAAATTTTAAGTTATAACGTTTTGTATGTATTATGTAATATAATAATATCTAATATGTCCTGTATGACTGTATGTACGTGTATTTAATTTAATTTAAAAACAAATTAATACTATTTATTAATTTATAATATTAACTACTATTTATCGTCTTATCGATTCACTAATCAATATACTTTATGCCGTGGTATTTTTATCACAAGTATTCGTGATTAAAAAGCGAAAGAGATGCTACCTCGTGAAGATTATCAGAACTATGAAATTTGAAATATCTAAATATATTTTTCAATATGAAATAAAATGTTTGTGCAAAATGTTAGTCATATTCTATGTGTTTGTGCTCGGAGGCTATATAAAATTAAAACATTTTATATCCAATGTAACTAAACATTGATATTATGATTATATCAACAATAATATATTATTGTCAATACGATTAATTCGTTCGCAAAGTAATTAATTAAATTGTTCATGAATAGTTTAATAATTTACAATATAATTTATAAATGTATTCATATTTTTCAACTATATCATTTCAAATTAAAGTATAAAAGGTATGTATATCATACAAATAAGTAGATATAATAAGTAAAAATATTAGAATATTTACTTTTAAATGATTATAAGTACATTATAATATGTTTTTATATTAGCAATTAAAACTAACACTAAACGAATATAATTATATAATTATCTTAAATCGATTTTAAGTATATAAATATTTTAATAAAATACATTTTTTAAAAAATACCTAACCTAGTTAAATTTCTCATCTATAGGTATCTCTATTGTGCAATTTACATACTAGGAGAATTTATAAATATTTATATTTCTAAATTTGTTTAATATATTATATTATGTTTTACATTATATATTTTTATATTATATTTTATCCCATATAAACACAATATAATACAATTCTACATTTTTATATAAATATCTAGGTACACACAATTATTAAATATTTTGAAAATTCAATGATTAAATTTGTCTACACTACTAACTACATATTTTATTTGATGTTAATTAATTTAAATGTTTTGTATGTTGTGTCATAGAAAATAATTGTTTTTTTTTTAATTATATTTCATGATTTCAAAATTTTATACGTTATATATTTATTAGTTATACTTATTAGAATCAAAAATGGTAACTGGAGGATGACTATTATAGTAAAATTTAAAAAAAACCAAAACTTTTAGAAATATTAACAGAAAACCAGAAAATATTAGAAAATTTTTGTTAAATCTCACTCATAAATTTAAGTAAGAAAAAAATTCTAAATAAATATAAATTGCACATTTTTTAATAAAAATTATTTTTGTTCTTTATAATATAAATTATAAACTAGGTATGAAAAAGGCTAACGGAAATGTTCTAAAGCGGAAACAAAATGATAATCATATAAAACAAGCATTGGATGACAATATAATGATAATCATTTCCAAATACAAATGTGTGTCTGAATCTAATGTTGAAATATTCCCTCAATTTATAAAAAACAATAGAATAAAAAGACAAAAGATAACATAAATTCAAAATTAAATATTTCATTTTAGAAACATTTAGTATAGTTTGGTAATTCCTATTTTTATTTATATATTTGTATATTTATATTTATATTTAGTATACGTTTAAGAAATTATTATTATTGTAAAAAATTTAATGTATTAATAATATTAATGTAAAATTAAATATTGTTAAAATGAAAAATACATTTTTTTTTTTTACTTTAGTATATTTAGTATATTTAGAATCTGTAATTTAAATAAAATAATAATTAAATTATGAATAATTATTGATTATAAACAAAAAAATCTATCTTATAATAATTATTATACAAAAATAAGTATACAGGATGTTTCCTTATCATCATATGATTTCACTAGTGATTGTGGTACATAGAGAATTTTATCAATATCATATAATGATAAAATCATAAAAAAAAAATAATTTTAACAGAATATTCTAAAAAGTTTAATAAGTTATAACGTTATAAGACAGTATAACAATGTCATCAATGGTAATACATTTTCATTTTCACTATTCTTTTTTTAAATTCTGTATATGAATTAAAATTTGCTTTTACAGTTCGGTTAATGAACCATATTTTTGGAGCTTACTCTGTGATTAAGCAGCTTGCTATTTGCTTACAATTTTTGTAATGTATGAACTTACTTCATTTATGATTCATCATAATAATAATCTCCAAAATAAATTTTACCATTATAACTTTATCATTTTTCCTCACCACTTATACAACTTTTTTTTGTCAATTTTTCAATGACTCCATAGAATTCCGAATTTCGTAAAAAGTTATAAAAAATGTTACGGCGTGATGGATATGCAATTTAGCTACATCCTTGATATGAATCCAAGATATAATAAGGCGTTACGCTTTTAGAATATTAATTATTCTGGTGCAGTCAAAAAGAGCACATTACCTACACATTACTAATTTATGTATATTAATTAATAAATTTATAAATGTATGTACATATTATTTTGACTATGATACAGTCCAAATTACTATTCGAAAGCACAATTTTACTAAAACTTAATTATTGCAAATTAACCTATTATAGTATTAATTTAAACTATTATTTTAAAGAATCAATTTGTGCTCTTCTAATGAATGTTCAAAAAAAGTTGAAACTTTAATTAGTGTTAATTTAGTAATTAAATAAAATAAGTAATAGTAAATTAAAATAATAATTCAAATGATATTTACGTGTTTGGTGATTTTTAATTATGCTAAAGGAATTATCATTTAATCTATCTTGTTGTTTTCCTACTATTAGTAGTATAAAATATAAGATCTAT
>CM023357.1:4436534-4503557 GCA_013282895.1 Eriosoma lanigerum | reverse complement strand
CGGCGGGGACAGCTTGGTGGGTTGGTACAACGATCCGATACCGCAGTCATCGCGTCCCGTGCCAATAATCGCAGAAATCCGTCATCCCAGCAATGAAAAAATGTCATTCGACTTGTCTAAAATCGGAATTTTCGCGTTGGTTAAGATAGCGCTTGCCAAACTGAAAGCGTTAGGTTTCATTAAAGCCATGCTGCTAATGCTTTTCAAACTGAAACTTCTCATACTCGTTGTGGTTATTAAGTTTCTCATGCTAATAAAGTTCATGAAAATCGCCATGTTCATACCGGCGTTGTTTTCGTTGCTCACGCTTCCCATGTTATTATCGCGAATTGCGCGTTTAAATTCATTATTCAACCAGATGGTTTTGGTACCAGACAATTTAGGTAACAACGGTGGTACAACAGATAACGATAATAATAACGACAACAATGGAAGGAGGAGAATCAATTTGGACGCGCTGGAAGATATGGATCCAGGAATGAATTTGTTCAGGAAAATCATAAAAACAGAAAAATGCGTAGAAAAGATGTCTTGTCGTATGGCCGGTGCAAAACAACCGAGTTTGGCACTTATCTGGCTGAATTGGTAAGCAGTGTATTAAGTTATATACAATATTATATACTTTTAAAGTAATAAATTATTGTTGTGCAAAATAAATAAAATTCAATACAAACGATCTAACCATTTAAAAAAATTTTAATTAAACACTCTAATCATAAATATTTATTTAATTTGATTGGAACATTACAGGGCAGCATCACCTATATCGAAATATATTCCAAGCAAGAAAATAAGAACTTTTGTTTCAACATTTACAACCGTAACGAATTATCGTTTAGATAATTTGTATAGTAATTTGTTACCGAAAGACTGGGAGAAATGGTGTAATGACCACTATGCATGCAATGAAGCTCAACATAAAAATGTATGAGATCATTTCAAGAAAATAACGATTTCTATTTTATTTTATTTATTATATGTATATTATAACATAATATTAGTACTTCTTAATGTGAATTTATTATATGTAAAATTAAGTTAATACGCATAAAGATAAACGAATAGGTATAATTTAATATTATAATAACAATTTAATGAATAATGATTTTCACAATATAACGATAATTTAAAATTGTATTATGAACATAGTTGGGCCGAAATAATATTGTTTTAGGTATTAATTAGGTTATTAGAGTATTCGTAATTATCTATTTTATTTTATATCTAGTACTAAATATTTATGACATGATAAATACTATTATATAAAAATAAATAAAATATTATTTTATCGTATATGTTTATTATTTACGAATTACAATACATTATTACGTTTTTGTCAAACAATTTTTTACTTTACTAAAATTGTAATAATCATAAATATTTTAATACAGAATACTTAGTTAAATAAATTATTGATCATTATACGCAAAATTATTGTGATTTTTTAAGTCTCAAAACCGTTTACAAAAATTATCGAAATAACTTTAAATAGAAAAGCCATACTCAAACGATAATATTACTGTTATTGTATTATGTAATAGATACAATAAAATATAAAACTTACAATAATTTAGTAATATAAATATAACACATAGAATTTATTCGTGTGTTAATTGTATGCAATTTCAACGAGATTTCAATACGTATTTTATTCATGAGTAGAAATTATGAATCTTTAACTTTTAACCACAGTAATAAAAAAGTTATATATTTTATTATGACATTATTAATACTAATTATTTAAATATGCATTTTAGAATGTCAAAATATGCAGTTATATATCATAAAATATACGTTAATGTTTTTTTTTTATAAATATCGTCTTCATAATTTTATCTCAAAGTCGATTCGTCAAAGATATTTTTAGATGAGTATTTTTCCAGTTATGGCTTAAATGTAAATATGTTTACCTTTTAAAGTGGATGATATGCCAACAATAAATCATCAGCTAGATCGTAGTTAAAATTATTTGTCTTGCTTTGAGTTATCAATGATTAAATTTTACTTTATTCGAGTATTTTAGTAAGACTTACCGTATGCAGGTGCTTTAAAGTATATAATAGTATTTTAGGTACTACTAAAAATCGTTTATTTTCGAATACTTTAACTTCACACAATTTACAAAATAGAACTTTACCATAGAAACTATAAATACATGTTAACAAAACCACTTAACAAATATTAAGACATTTTCTAAATATATTTATAAAAAAAAAAATGTTTTGTCATAATATCTAAATTTGTTAACCATGTGTTTAATATAAAATTATTTTATTTTATTAAAAATAAATTTATAAACATTATAGGTACACTTTTTTGGGTCAAAACAATTGACATGATGTATAATATACATCATTGATTTGTTAAAAATTGAAACGAATTACTATTTTAAAACATAACATAGGGATTATAATATTATAAAATTTATAAACAATAATTTTCGTATTAATTTTAAATGAATATTAATAGGATAAATTTCTTAAAATATTTAAAAAAGTATGAAAGTAAAAAAAATAAGAATTTTATTATAAAATCTATAAAATGTGCAAAAATATGCTAATTCATAATTCAGATTTCATATCTTAATCGTAGTATCGAAAAATATATTATATCGAACACTTATTTATATTACAACCATTGGTATATTTATGACGGGGGATGGGGGGGATCGAACGGATTTAACCCATCTCATGACCAAAAAAACAAAAACAAAATTGCTATTAATATTATTGTACCACCTGCTTTAGATTTTGCATTCCAGATACAGAACATGTTTATTTAAATTTGTTTGCAATTTTTTTTTTATTATTATAAAATGGTAAAAGTGTATTTGGTGTCATGAAAGCTTCTAAAAAAAAATCTGAACCTCCCCCTTTATAAATTGCTAAATTACTTTGATTACAATAAACAACAACAAAAGTATTCAAATGCTAAAAATCTCGAACCCTGCACATTAGTATCTACATTATATATTTTCAATTATTAGATAAATTGTCGTAGTTAGGATTGTTATGAATATGCTATAAGTTTAATTGTTTAATTTTGAATTTAAAAAAATAAGTAACCTACAGAAATGTATGTCATCATAATACTTAGATATTGTGTTTTCAATATGTATATAGCATTATAACACATTAATATAATATTTAACAATATTGTTGACTTTTAACGAGTGTACAACAGTAAACAAAAAATATAGATCAAAATCACTAAATTTAGTAAAAAATACTAAATTTCAATTCTTCATTTATCAAATATAACAATATTTTCTTAGGATACTCGTAGAACGTATTTTCAAAGTCCTGTTGTATTGTTACAGCAATTGAAACAAAAAGTAACTAAAAAAAAATTGTATTAACGTCTGTTGAAAATAGCCCAAAAAAATATATAATAATTTGTGTAATTATATAAATAAGTGTGGTCATCAATAATAATTACATTTTATAAGGTAAATTATAATATGTAATATACATTATATTTATTATACTTTATTATGGTTACCTAATTATACACACGTGCGTGCTTTTTCAATAGATACTTTCACTTATGCATTATACGGTGTTTTCAAAGTAATTTATCAATATAATATTAAATTATTGATGTAAAGTAAAATTAGTTTAATGTAAAATCAAATTTAACAATAACAGAAATCTTGTTTCTAAAAGTATTATACTAATTTAATTTATTAAATATAGGTATTAATAATTTATAATATATAAATCATCATACTAATTTAAATAAATATTTTACAATATGAATTATATATGTTTTAACACTTTAAACTATAAATGTACATATATATTATAATAATTATATACACATTTTTATTATAAAATAAATACAATATTATTGTTTAAACCAATAAAATCAACGGTACCTATTTAAAAATGAAAATTGTTACAAATATTACATGTAAAAAATGAATTCAATTATAAAAATACTTTATTATATTTTAATGTTGTCAATCAACATTTTTTCAATGGTTATTTTGAAGTTTCTAAAATATATCGAATTAAATAAAGATAAAACTGATGGTGATTAACTATATGGGTAACTTATATATCAAAATAGTACCTAAATAAATAACATAAAATTCTGTAATTACATTATTGATAACAAATAAGTACAATATTTATTTTGTAAAATGTATGTGGTAGGTAGGTACATAACTGTAATATGATATATTACAGTTTATATTTAATAGATATATATTCTTAACATAACAATAATAATTCTGATCAGGATAAAAACATATTTTCTGATAAAAGAGTTTATTATTATATACATTCTATACTTATATATAAACAAATTCACAAACATTTTTGATACAACTCAGACAAATTAAAATTTTTAAAAATTGCAAGACTGTTCATTTATCTACTAACTTAATCAAGTTTGTTCTCTCGCCCTGTTCTCAGCTAATATTTTAAATATTTTAATAGATCTTGTCTTTAATAATCAATCTTGTACAGTTATATTATTTTATATACACCTAGTTTTAGATTTAAAAATTACAGGTTATTGTTTTAAGTTATAATTAAAAATTAAAAGGTAAACTATTAGAGTTATATGTCTTATAATTTAATTAACAAAATGGTTGTCACGATCATGTTCATAAATTAAAATTGCAGGCTAATGTAATATAACTAATTGTAATCGTCAAAATGATCACTTGAAAAGTTGAAAAGTTTTCACAAAGTGTATTATAACAAATCGCAAAATACTTATACATATTTATAATTAACTACCTAGTTATAATTTTTAGTTTAATATATCATATTATGATAATTATCATTTTATTTTTTATTCTTATTCGAGTTAAATTTATCAGTTTGGCTCTCAGAATTCGTTTTGTCGGCAATGTCTAGTATAATGTATTACAACCGTAACAATGTAAATTACACCTCATTAATTTGACCTTTTTCGAACACATAATAATCAACAGTCGGAAATCGACAATCAGCTTCCTGAATGACAATTTGGTTTCCTGGATGTCTGTAACTATTACTCACTACCTATCTATCTATTCTATACTTTTAGTAGGTTCTTTATCAAAAAATACTCCGTTTGACAGTTCTGCTTATCTAATTAAGATAAAACCATTTCGATTACCCCTTTCTATAAATTTATTGAACACAATTAATAACCTATCGTATTTTATTGTAGTTTTTTTTTTAAATCATTGAAGGTTAGTCTTAAAAATATAACTTAATATCTTAATAATCTTAATATTATGTACTATTATAGCCAGTGGCGTAACTAGGTAGGAGAAGGTTAGGTGTTATAAGTTTTATAATCTCAATAAATTAGTGCACTTTTAAGCGAATTTTTCGAAACTGAAAATGTATATTTAGAATCAGCCTTAAAATATGTTGATATAACTAATACTACGTAAAAAATATATAATAATGTTGATTTTGAGATTCATGTTATATTTAAAAAAGTTGAAAATGCCAATTGTTTTTTTCAAGAACAACAAATCGAAGTAGTTTATTTATAAATAATACAAAATAACAATAAGAAAAATATAAAATTTTAACATTCATTCCCGTTCTTGATAAATTCATTGAAAATTAAACAATTACATGATACATTTCTTGAACATAGAGTCAAATTAAAGTTTTAATTGTCTATTACCAAAACATAGGAAACAAATTTCTCATAAAACTTATGATGACTTCAGAGTTATTTATAATTTTTATTCTGACATATTAAATAACGGTAGTTAGTGATTACTATAACTTAGAATGTAAGAAGTATGTTATATTTTATATGGACTATAACATCTTATGGTGATCTTAATAATTTGTAGTAAAACAGTGCGTATTAAATTCATCAAAATTAACAGAAACAGAACAATTTGTTTACTGAAATATATTTTTACACAGTAATTTTAAATTTGTTACAAATACAAGTACCAATCACACTACCAGTCATAGCATATCTATCAGTTTGAGATCTTTTTCGATATATTGTTGACTTAAAAGTTAAAAAGTCAAATCTTTGAGTTATTTTATTTGAAAATAAAAATTTGAAGAATATAACATTATGTCCCTAATATTTATCATAGGTATATTCGTATTTCTTTGAGTATATAGTACGAATATATATTATATATTAAAAATTAATATATGAAATTGTAATTTTCCCCCAAAAAGTATATATCCTGGTTGCGACACTGATTATAATATTATGTTAATGTAATTTTTTTTTTTTACGTGATTTATGATTAGTCTGATATTTTACAATAAGATGAATTACGTAAGTACCTAGATTTTATAAATCTCATACGATTGAACGATTAAAACATTTTAAATATATTTTATAACTCTATATTTGGTGTTACATTTGTTGAAAACAAAAACTATTTAAATAAATAAGCTTTTTTTGTTTATATTGTATTATTTTGATATGATATGATGACGTACCTAGTTAAATTTATCATAAGATACATAAACGTTTTGAGTTTTCACACAATCTGTTCGTAGGAATAAACTATAGTTAACGCAGACGATTTTTTTATTACAAAAAGAGTAGGAAATAATTGTCCGTCTGTCTCATCAGTTATTATAGCCTATAGGTGTACGTATTTTTTTTTATTCCATTCCATCAATTAACCTCATGCCATCTATTTCCTCCTCCAACTGGGTAGTCAGGCAATTTGTATTATGGTGCTAAAAATAGTGGTAGATTACATTTTGCGTTATTGTCACCGACAAAATTAACCGCAGTAGTTCACTATGGTTAAACACTCGACTACTACGTCTGTTTTGTGATAAACAATCTTACTAATAATTAATTATAATATATATTTTTTTTAAATTAAGACTTTTTGATTTTGGTGTTTACATTACTATTGGTTATAATATAATACAGTGATATAGTTTATATTTTTTAAATTTCAACAAATACTATATAATGGTAAGTTAAAGTGAATTTCAAAATATATTACAAATTGATTAAGTTAAATATAAATGATAAGTAATTTATAAATATAAAAAACAAATCGTCATTTTGATAATTTAAATATAATAGACTTACTGGATCTTATATATCATATATCTATTAATAAATTATTACTACAGGTATTTTATTTAATATTAATATACGTATTATTATTTTATGATTATGTGACGTGTAATCAATTATTTTTAATAATATTTATAAATATTTAATAAGCACATATAGTAAATATTTTATAGTATACAAAAATTAGTCTAGAATTCGTATTTAACCAATATAATATAGTTGTAACATAATAATAATAATATATTATTAAATCCTATTGAAATAATAATCAATTTAATCAAAGTATAAACATTTTAAAAATTTGCAAACTATTGTAAAGTTTAATTTTAAAGTAAATTGTTAATTTAGTGTTTTGTTTATATATTAAAACATTAGGTATGTTTAAATATTATAAACATAATAATATAATAATTATAAACATTATAGAAACTATATACACATAAATAATATGCAAGATATTCAATAGTCTCTAGTTATCTAATTTTAAAAAATAACCCAAATTTCATCCGGTAAAAATGAATATCTTATAAACTTAGTAATATTCCGCAAGTATTTTTATTATTTTTATGCTTAGAGAGAATTAAAAAATAGGGATTTGATTAGAAAATTATAAATAAATAATATATTTCAAACCACTTATACAGTATACATAATTTAACATGTTAGTATTGGAGTATATTTTTTTATAAGAAAAATAGCAATTATCTAAAGAAAATCATTTACCATTGAAAAACAAATTAATAAACCTATTATAGCGTTTTATTATTATCTTAAAAAGAATGATTAATTACTATTACAATCTCTAAATAATAAATTGTAGTATTTATGAATTAAAAGGGAATACTGTATCATTGATAAGTTATTCTTATAATTATTTATAATCTATACTATAGATATTAAAATAATTATTTTCTACACAGTGTGTATGAATACGAAACACAATATTTTGATTTTCGAACCACGTGAAATATGATCAATAGATAATTAAATGTGATTACTATTTTGAATACCTTTCTTCTTTATTCTCTATTTATTGTATTATAATCATAATATTTTAAGGTAGAACTGACTATTTAATTATTATTTGTTTTAAAAAAGAGACACATGTTTTAAAATAATTATCTTATATACAAATTTAAGAAAGCTATTGGTTTGGAAACTTCTGTCTTTGTCCCTTCGATCGTCTAAAAGGATATAGTTAGAGTCAACAGTTAGATCCAACCAGATTTTGGTGATGTATTATTATTTAAATTTGGAAGAAAATTATCAATTTTAATTTGCATTGTGTAATACGATTACATTAAAATGGCCGATTTATATGCATGACATATAACAATTAAAAACAATTTTATTATGCTGTAATTGAAATAGTTTAATAACTAAAACTAAAGAATTATATTATGGGTAAGATATCATATCTATTTTTTAATTTCGTATTTAATTTTTTATTGGTATAATAGTTTAGTCATTTTTTTAAAAATAACATACTTGTGAGTTGAGACATTTTTTCATTTTAATCTTTAATTTTCTATAAAATCGATATTATAATATATACTACTAACATATGCTATTAGTGATATCTATAGTTTTTTTTAACTTTAATATTAGGTAATTGTTTAATGGTACATACTTCGTTTCATTGGGATTATTTAATACATTTAAATTTATTTGAATATTCATTAAATAGAAGTTAAATAATAATCAATAATGAAAATGCTCAATTAGCAATTTCGGGCTGTAGTTTTATTATGTAAATTAAATTAAATAAAAAAGAAAATATAAATGAAATTATAGCTTCCAATACTGGAAAAATCACTATGCATTTTTTTTATTAAATATGCGTTTTTAATTACACCAAAGTCCACTAACATGCCATATTGTACTGTAATAATTAAAGCCGGGATAATATCACAGTAAAATATACATATATATTATAATTTTTAGTAATATTGCACGAAAAAATGTTATCCAAAAAATACCAAAAATTACATTAAAAAAATAATATTTCGTTATAAATGTTATTTTATTTATAATTCACTAACCAGAATCTTATAATTTGAATAAAATATTTAATTGCAGTCATATAATTAATTATTTCATTCAAAATAATTTAAACATTGACATTATAAATTATTTCATTGCATAAGTATTTTTGTTAAACTTTCAAAATCTCGAAGGATCTTCTATTTGTAGCCAATACCTTAGTGTTTGTTATCGATGCGTATATAATGTAATAATAAGAATAATATTATTATTAGATGTTGAGTATTGTGGATAATGATCTTGCCATATCTTATACTTTCTTTATTATTGTAAAAGTAATGCTTAAAATAGATCAAATTATATGAAATATCAATCAAATTGAAAAAATTCTGAAAATTACAAAAAGTTACCCGAAATTAATTTAAATTTTAACTTGTATTTCTACAAAACGAATTTCAAATTTACTTACGAATAAAGTCGAACAATAGAAGAAATGTTGCAAATGCAACTAACATATTTATCATGACTATACTATGTGTATATCTAAAAAATTAAAACTAAAAAAAATATTGTGTGTTTAGAAGTCAGCTCAATCGATTTCTATCATAAACCTAAAAAATCATAGTCAATAACTACAAAATATAATTCCGACCCCATAAATGACCGAGTTATTTTTACGTCAAAGAGTACCAAGATTATAAAAACTCGTACGATAGAACATTGTTATTTTGATTTGCCTTATATAATGGGAACGTGTCCCTATTGTTGTTAGACAGTTGTATTTGTGAAAATGTTATATTATTTTTTCTTATAAGAACTATATTTTTCCCGCCTGTACAATACATCATGCTTTAACCAATAATAATATTTTATTTTATTTATTATACAAACACATATACTCATGCTACTGAAAATCCATTTCCCTCTAATTTAATATATATATATTTTTCATTAGAAACGTATTTTAGGTTTTAGAAGTGAACCAACTCAAATCAATGATTATCATTAAAAATACTGAGTCATGGCTATGATTTTAACGATGTATATTGTTTGATTGGTCTGTTTTTTAGTATTATACTATAGGTGATATTAATCAAAGAAAATAATATAAAACTTAAAAATATGTTTTAAAAATTAGTTATGTAATATTTTATTCTATTAATTAATATACGTAAATAATTGAATTATACAAATTTGTTATAATTCCAACGCTTACATTATATTATTCACAATCAAAAATTTTTGTTTTTACTCTGTTTATGATATATTATCATTTATCATATCATATATCATTTAAATAATGTAACTTATTATTTTTTTTATCCGTTAATATTATCAATTACAGTGTAATAAAGATACATTAATTTAACATTTTACATTTAATCAATTTTTAATCTTATAATTTATTTCGATACTTACACATACTTTTTGAATATTTAAATTTTAATACTCACCGCGTATTCTAAAGAAACATAATAATTGAAAAGAAACTACGTAAAATAATTAATTAGGTGCCTTTTTCAAATAATAATATTTATGCTATTGTTAAATTATACTTAACTAAAAATAATTATTTTAATATAAAAACCTATTTCGAACTTCTAAATATTATTATATATTATAAAATATTAAACTTATAAAGTTATAACTAGAAAAATGTAGATCCAATTATATCTCATCTCATTTTTAATGTTCGTAAATGATAAAATTATTAAATTATCGATAAAGGTGATTTGTTAAAAATTATAATTTATTTAAAGACATGTCGGATGGTGATCTATATAATCTGAATTATTTCCTTGATAAAAAGTCTATAAGGTAAAATGCTTCATTGTTAGAAAGTAGGTACCTGAATTACTACAAATTACCAAAATAGATAAACCGTTTAAAATAAATAGATAATATAGATAAATAACAATATTATTTGAAATTGTATGCTACAATTAAAAATAAATAGGGATAACTTTTTTTAAGTATATATTATTACCTATCATTTAAACATCTTAAACATTCGAAACGCGTAATCTATTATTTGTATACGTTATAAAATAAATGGTCCTGTATGAGTGCGTTGACGTCATAAAAAAATATAACTACCGCGAAACATGTTAAAAATTCGTTAATATCATTTGGTGATTAATTAAATGGTTGCATTGTACCGATAACAATAGGCAGAGGTTTCGGCGCTACGGACTGTATCGACGTTGACGGATCGTAGCGAAAGCCGAAACCCCTTCGTTATCGTTCTGATGACATGACTTTCAACTGTGAAAATAATAATAATCATATTATTATTATTATTAATGATGATGATAACGATGATGATGATTCCTCTGGTATTTCTATCGTTGAATAATAATTACCGACTAGGTACTGTTAAAAATGTAATAGTTTTCACTATATTTCCACTCGAATATACTATAATATTACACGTATTATATCGCGTTTAATTATTTACGATAGGTATAGTGAAAATTAAAAGTAATTTTTGAATGAATTCTTCTTCGTGTTTATTGTGCGTTTCATAATACAATATTTACCGGTGCTCATAATATGCAACTTGGTATAGAATAATAGGACGTTCAAAACTGTCGCACGGGAGATTTCGTTCTTTGTTTTTAACTGTTACGGATGACAAAACGGGATTTTTAGAATATTCTACATTTCTGCCGTTCTATGAAAATTACGTAGTTCGAGTCTTCAAATGTTATTATTAAAAGTAGTTTTAAAACAAAACTAATTTAAGCAATTATCAGGGACAGCTCATTGTCTAAGACCGGGTTCCATATCAGTTTGACAATTTTAATTCGCATTGCATTGTGTCAGTGGCGGTGTTAAGGGTAGGTCATAGCCCGCCCTTAATTTATTGTAACTTATAAGGTCATTAAAATTATTATTGTGTTGTTATATTATAAAATATAAGATGACGAGAAAAAAAATTATCATTTTTAATTATACTTGAGATAATATTTAATAGCTTTTTCTGAGTATTTAGACTTTTTACTATAGCCATAACTATTCCAGTGTCTTCCGTCGCCTGTGAGCGCACATTTTCTTGCATGAAAAGAGTTATTATAAACTATAGTTATTATTATTAATATAATA
The DNA here is from genome assembly GCA_013282895.1 of Eriosoma lanigerum. Lineage (NCBI taxonomy): Eukaryota > Metazoa > Arthropoda > Insecta > Hemiptera > Aphididae > Eriosoma > Eriosoma lanigerum. The sequence goes on along the minus strand of CM023357.1, from coordinate 4,491,440 downwards.
AGTGTAATAATATTTTATTGTCTTAAAAACGGTTCATTATAAACGTTTTAAGTTACAAACCAACCACTTCCCGACCGGGTAGCAAATAGTAGTGCTGACTACATTTTTTTAGATATTAATTCATTATAACCCTCCCTAAAATACGTCGACCCTAAGTTGACCTGTCTTAAGATAAAATTCTGGCGCCGCCACTGCATTATGTTGAATAATATGAATTTTTGGTGTTCTCATTCGTGTATTTTCAGGCCTGAAAACAACAGACGATTGTGATTCTGATCCGGAAACGCCATGAACGCTGTGAAGATATTGGCGATCCTCGTAGTGATCACAGCCGTGACGCTCCTGTGCATCCGATCGGGTCAAGCGATGGCCAAGACACCGTACGACCTTACGACCAATGGAATTAATCCTGTGATGACCGGTCACGATCTGGGTAAGATTTTGCCGGCAACCACACCTACCGTTACTCTGACCGCTAACAACCACACCATCAATACAACAACAATAGCCCGTATGTTAAACGTGACACGTGAACTTCCTGCGAACCCGATTCCGATGATGGCACCAGTGTTGGCTGAGGAATTAGTTATTAAAAACCACTCGTCCAACGAATTCTCGCAAGCCACCAGTAGATCTCTGAATACCGAAATGATTCACGATGATCGTTTCACAGTAAATCCAATGATATCCAAGAGCAGAAATCGTTCCATTATTGCTGTCCGTGGCAAACGTATAAAGCCATACCCGCAGACTTACCATCGACACGATAGCAGTATGACCGATATGAATGACGATGACGACGATGACGACATCAACAAAGCAAAAATTATTGTGGATGCCGGAGTGTATCACGTGAACAACAGGTAGAACATCTCTATTGAGATATCTTAATAAATAATAATGACAAAAAAAAAAAATGATTTACTTATCTTTATGGATACCAATAAAAATATAATTTTGGGGACAAACATAAATTGGTTGAACAAATGCAGGAAAATTATTAACTAGAAATTCGCTACAAAAATAAACAATACAATATAGGGTTTTTGTAAATTCAAAATTAATTTAAACAAATAACAGAAATCCTATACATGAAACGTAACATCCTTACCGTAAATTTACCATTAAATACACAATTAATAATATTGTTTTTTTCTTTAAAAAAAAAAAATTGTACTAATTAACAATCAAAATGAAAGTAATAGATATTAAAAATGGAAGAAATGTATTTAAATTGTGAATTTTACAATATTTTCTTTATTTAACAAAATTCTGTATACGCATATTATAACATATTTGTTATCATTTTTAATAATTATACATATTTTAACAAATAAAATCTTAGGTAAATTTAATTTCAAATATACAAATACATTATTACGAGTATAATATCAATAAACTTCATTCTTCAAATATTATTTTTTTGTATAAATTGTAAAATTGTATTTAAACTGCAATATATTTATATATGTATAACCCACATCTTTTCTAGCATTTCGAAAATATTATTGTAAATGGATATAAACGAATTTAAAATTTAAAACTCATATTACATAATTATTTATTTATTGTATTTTTTATGAATTTAATACCAATAATAATAGTGTTTATTACGCCATGTTATTTTATACAGGATTATTTATTAAACATCCCAATAATTATCAATCGTAACTATTAATTTAAATTCTGGTTTGAAAAATGTAAGTCAGTTTACCTAATAGTACTTATTTTACCTTTTTTCTATCACTCAGTGAATAATTTTTCATTTATATCAGTAAATTAATAAATATACGTAAATATAGGTATCTACTCAAAATATTAAAATCATTTAGAAAAAAAATTATTCATACATTCCCGAATACTGTGTTATTATAATTACTGCATTTACCAGTGACTAATCACTTATTATTGTAGTGACTTAAATTAATCTAAGTATATATTATAAAATCATTTATATGTACATATCGTGAATAGTAGTAATAGTTTAATTGAAAAATAATAATAATTAAAACTTAAAACATATGCTTGTATGCATAATTCGAATTTTTGGTGCATCTTTAGTAAATCACTTTGGGCCTATATATTATATAAACAATCAATGATCACATATTCTTTGAGTTGAATTAAATTGTATTATAATACAAGAGTAAATATTGCATAGATTACAGAGGCTACACTATATGTTTAAATTAATTTTGCTAATTTTATTTCAAGTGTAAAATACTATTTATTAGTTATCTAATAGAAACTAATTTAAATTATCCATTTGTATATAAAATTAATTAAAACAACCAATTAGTGTTATACCTCAGAATAATATGTATTTATAATATCCATAGAAATAGTAACCGTCGTTTACCTAACGAATAGGCAAAATTGCTTTAACTATAATACTTATATGTACCGATTTATTTCATGTTTTTTTTTTTTAAATTTAATTGTAAAAAATATTACATTTACTCTATAATAGTTTATATAATATAATATTCCAATATAGTATTGTTTTTACAAATTAATTTAATAATTTAAATACAACTAAACACTAAACCAGGCCTTGATAATCCAGTCGAGTTACCGAGCAAATCTCAGTGGGCCAGTAAACAAATTCATAGAAAATGCGTGTTATAAAAAATTATTGAAAATTAGAATATTAATTTTATGCGCCAATTATATTTCAAAATTATTTTTTCTAGAAAGTTTAACACAATTTATGCACGCTTAAAAAATAAAATGTTCAAAATATCTAGTAAAATATTAAAATCTTGGTGGTCCGAAATTATTGTCCCTGCACTAAACTGTATTAATTATGTTTATTTTGCAAAATTATAAATAATCTAATTTTAGATTATCCAAAAAACATATTGTTTTAAAAAATTCTTATAGTATTATTTTATCTGATAATTATACTTTTTTTTATACGTACCTATTGTTTTATTATTATACATTTTATATTGAATTAAGAATGAATATTATTGAATTAAAATAAACCTTTTAATACCTTTGCAACAGTTAGAATATAAAACTATTTATAAGTAATATGCTTTAAGTTTGGAAATATTATTAGTAGTTAGTTAAAATTTATCGAATTAAATAAAATAAGAATATACAACTAAAAGTGACGTTTGTAATCTCATTATATTTCTAATTTTTTTATATTTTTATATAAGACTAACAGTTGAGGTCGTATTACAACGTATGATTAAAGCGTCTATAAATTAAACATATTTCGTTTAAATTTGTTTACAGGCATCGACAAATAAACGATTACTCAACTATAGACACCGATATAGCAGTGGCCGCAGAAGACGGATCAACTGGTCACCATAATTTGTATAATTCGGGCAGCTATAAACCCGGTGAATATTCAAACGAAGGTACGGGATGGAGCACGATGAGCCGACCTGGACAAACGTATTCGGGAAGTTCGCCCGGATCAGGATATCCAGGAGGAACCGGAAGTATAGGTCAGCCTCCGTATGGACCAGCGGCACCGTATCCTGTGAACCCGATTATGATGATGGGCTATAAGCAAGTGCCAAGACCATTGAACGTGCATTATTTATCGCCGAGTATGCATTATCAACCACCGATCTCTGAACATTACAACACTTACAGTACTCTGCAGCAGATACAGATGATATACGATAAAATTGATTGGCAGAAAGTCGGAATATTGGCACTGTTTAAACTAGGGTTGGCTAAACTGAAAGCATTCGGCTTCTTAAAGATTCTATTCCTTCTCGTGTTCAAGTTAAAGCTATTCTTGATAGCGATGTTTTTCAAATTTCTGTTAATATTGAAGCTCATGAAGTTCTTCAAGCTCCTGATGATACCGCTAATCCTTCTAACTATTTTACCGATAATCAGCTCACTAGCTTCACCTATGCTCGTGGGTGGATTACTTTCGATTCCAACTCGAATATTTGATTTTTTGACGGGCCCCGTCTTTGTACCAGAAACAACAGTCACTAAAAATTCCGCATTAGATTCCACTGTATTACCAAGTACTTCAGCAGCCAAAATTGGTGCTCTATCAACGCCTGGTTCGAAACTTGATGACATTAATATAATTGACAAACGCCGTTTGGACACATTGGAGTTATTAGATCCTACTTTGAATATCTTTCAAAAGGTATTAAATTCGGAGAAATGCGTGGAAAGAATAGCATGTAGAATTGCTATAGTAGAAAAGGCTGGTATTCTGCCAGTCTGGATTAATTGGTAAGTACCTAATATCTTTAAAATGATCGTACGAACATATTGTGTTTACTAAAATATTTTTTATTATTTTTGATATGATACTTAATTGATATTCAAAAAATATATATTTATAAGAAATTAATTATGTCATATTTTCATCATCTAATTAATAATTATTGTTTACATATTAAATTTAAATAAATTTAATAAACAATTTTTAATTTTAAATACATTTTGTTTTATAGGGTGCTCCATCGAGTATCAAAACTCATTCCTAATGAAAAATTGAAATTATATCTCAAAACTTATGATGATGTTAATAATGAAATTTATACCAAATCACAAACTCCAGATAATTGGTCAACATGGTGCTCAGAACGTTATGACTGTAATACTAATAATGTATCGAACCTAATATAATAATTATAAGTATTAATCGAAATACTCAATTTTATTATCACATTATATTTTATAATTGTGTACCTAACTTTTAAGAGTAAAATAATTATTATATTTATATATTTTAAACGTAAAATAATTTCCTATGAAACATATTTATTCCTATTAGATTTAAATTGTAACTGTTAAATTATAATGTGTAATAAACTTAAATAATTTATACATTTTGCTCATAAAAATACGTTTTTCTTATTTGTGTATTTTGTAAAATATATTTAAAGGTTTAGTTTTATTGTGATTTCAATTTAAAAATATATTTTTCAATTTTATAATTTATGGAGCTCAAAGTTAATACCTAATAGTAAATTAATCTCCAATAGTTAATACTTTAATGCGTATAATTAAAAACCTATTACTTATTAGTACCTACTTGTTTTCCTTGATATTGAAGGCATATAGGTGATAAAACAACTGATTTTGTATTGCTTATAGATAATTTATAAATCAATATTTGTATTTAGAAGTTTTCTTATAATTAAATTTAAAAATAATAATAATATATAATGAGTTATATTAAAAAGTTACAATTATAACTATTTATTAATATAAAATAATTTTTGAGAAAAATAAAAATAAAATTTATAAATCACTTATTTTTATAACATTAATCATTAATTTACTTAAATGTGCATATTACATTTTTAAATATATCATAATTTAAATTGTAACTAATAATTTCTGAACGTCATAATATTATTCATACGTGGATATTTTTTATTCATATCGTTATTCATTTAATACGTAGGTAACCTACCGAACCGCGTGATTTATCAGTATTTGAAATAACTACTCTATATTATATATACGAGTTTATATATATTTTTTTTCAATAACATTAATAGAAAACAAATAATAGAGATTTCTAAGATAAATTTTTTTTATGCTTACAATTGAAAAAGTTTTACATTATGTTGAAATACAAAATAACACGTAATATAACTAGGTATTATTAAGATAAAATTATTTATTTTTAACAATGTACTTGCATTTTAAACAATTTGTCTTGATTGTTAATGAATAAGTACTATGCATTAATATTAAATGCTGTGGCAAAATATCACTTTAAATATTTTTGTATTTTATTATTGAATATTACTAAGTATAAATCGTGATTGTGTCTGGTAGGTTACATATTAAACCCGATAATATAGATACTAAATCGAACTAAAACTGAACTCATTAATTTTACCCGATAAGTCATATACTAAATGAATAATTTCAAATAAATTGTAATATTATAATATAATATCAATACAATAAACTCATAAAAAACAATATAGATTGATTAATAAGAAATAATACGTAGAAAATTTATAATATTCAACATGATGATACAAACAGCATTCACATATGAATACCGAATATTTATTCTTGAATAAATGTAAATATGATCAAAAATACTAGGTGTCTACATGAAATTAATTTCAATAACTAAAATTACATTTAAAAATAACTGTAAATAAAATGGACACCTATTTGTATATCATTATAAACCGTAAGTATTATTATAAAACGTTTAAAATAATTTAATGATTATCAATTTAAATATAAATATGAAATAAAACGTATTATTTGTAACGGACCATAAAAATATTATCCATTATCTATGGTAAGAAATCAACTTTTTTGGTGGTAAATATAAAAAATGAAATGATTTGTAAATATTAGTTTACAAACCAGTAATGCAATATACAGAGTTAATGAAACATATATTATTAATTATTGTTGTTTTAGTTTTCGGAATGTATCTTTTTTTTTTTATTGTTTACGGAAGACATATTTTGTTGAATTGGGATAAGTTACTAATATTGAATTCATAATGTAAGTAAAAACCATTCAATAATTAACGCGAATTCTTATATATTATTATGATTAATAATTATTATTATTCATTATAATAAAATTGTATAATCTTACAAATATTAGATACGTCTTAAAGATATTAGTTAAAATAAAATAGCAAACATATTTGTGAATATTTATGGATAAAACGGCGCAAGTACAAATTGTATTAATAAATATTATTAAATATTAAAAATATGAGATTTGATTGTGTGATAGGTACCTACACCATTTTAATTAATGATTTTAAATATTCTCAAAATATATGAGTACGATTGAAATTGATGTTCAATTATTCTGTAGAGTTCCTAAAAATATAAACGATTATATTATTTATATAATTTTATAAACGTAAAACACTAAAACATATTTTACCGGCACATGCATTGAAGATTTCGATTCTATATTCTGTATACTTTGTTCTGACATATAACATTTCAATCGTTAACATTATAATAGTATAATGTATACTGCTATTTGAGTTTTAAACTGCGTGAGATAATAAAATAAAAAATATATGTACTAAACAAATTCATTATGTCTATGGGTGATTCTCATTTTATTCTTAAATCGGAACTCCTTCTATAATGATAAAAACCATAATATTTTTTTTATACATAGGTAATATTTATTTATTTAATCATTATTATTGTTTATTCGTTACATTTTTTTTTTTTTCTGATCATTTATCTAGTTATTAAATTTTATTTTTTCTAATTTATTATTTGTAATATGTATCGTTTCTTAAAGTTTTTATTAGTGTACTTAGGTACATAATAATAATAAAAAAAAAAAATTCTAAGTAATAGAAACACTTAAATAATTGAATAAACTGTTTTTTTTCGTTATTATTATTATTATTATTAAATGTCTATATTTCAGGCCAAAAAGTAATCATCTTGAACCCGTTGGTACAAGGAATGTCATGAATATTTTGGTCATAGTTATAGTTACTGTGGCTGTAACGATATTGTGTATCAAGTTTGGTCGGTCGATGGCTCACACTTCCGATGACACCATTATTCGTCACACGCATGAATCTGTACGAGCGGCACGTGACGAAGGTGTAGTCCACGTAGAGAATATCACAGACCTAAACGTCATTTATGACTCAATTGATCATGAGAAAATCGGGTCGACTGTTTACGATCTGATGGTGACCGAACTACAACCGACGGAAAATTATTCGTCCGTCGATCGTCCGAAAGCAATAAGTAACGAGTCTCCGAATGCAGATCAATATGGCAATTATTTCAAAGCGCCACCGAACAATTTTCCTGAAATCCCGATGAAGAAAAATTGGTATACGACCGATTATAGAAATCATAACAATGTGGCCGACGATGGTAAAGTTAGAAACACTCCTCCTGATGATATTGGTACTCAAGTTCTTCAAAATATCAACAGGTCTGTTTTAGTTATCCGTTTAATTTAACATCGGGTATTAATTGTAATGATATGATACTACTTTATTAAACGATGAAAATAAAGAAACACGAGCTAATGGTCTAGTTGACATATGACTTTAAATTATAGTAAAAGTTAGGCACGTGCATTTCGACAACCCTGCCCATTAATATATTTTTAATTATTTTTTACAAATAATTATAGTATAAAATTTTTATGAGTTACTGGAGATCAAATTTTAAATTTACTTTTTAATCATTTAAAATTTAAATAATCATTTAGCACAACGTTGGTTATATTTAATAATCAATTTAGTTTAATATGCATTATATTATAACTATTATACTATAAGTAATATAAGAATCGTGTATTTGTACCATGATTCTAATGAATTTAATTGATTCTTTATCACACACTATATCTTTTAAGGCTCTATTATTAGGTTAAATAATATTGTATGAACCCCGAAGAACCAGTGAATATTAATAATTCACAATACCAAAAAATTATATATAATATAAATGTAAAAAAATTGAACAACTTCAGGCGTTTTAGACAGGCAACTTAATTATCTTACACTAGGCGTATTTTGGGTAGTGGACAATCCAAGATTAACACTGTAACATGCGGCAATTTCTGTAGCGGGAAATTATGTACCTGGTTCGTACAATAGGCACATAATTTTACAATAACTGCCTAATAATTTTATAGAACTTAAAAACTTAACATTTAATAACAACTAAAATTACGGAAGATCGTATGGTAACGATGATGGGTGAAGTTGAATCTAGACGCTCTTGACGGCCACGCAACAACTATGGTGGACTTACGTGCCTGACTTGAACCCAATGGCTGACAATAAATGGTATGATTAATACTAATAATAAATGTAAAAACTCACACGAAGTCTGTTTTATTGACAAATAGCGAAAAATATGAGACTGATGTAACAATGTAAATAATACTGTAAACACAAAACAATAATAAAAAAAGTATAATAGTTATATGAGTAGCTTCATAATTAGGGATAGGATTTTGTATCATTTACATTTTCTTTCATAGTATTCCAGGACATAGCTCACTCAAAAACATAATTCGATTCGTTCATCACAGAGTTCAAATATGCAATTTTAATTTTTGCTTTTTGTGCATTTTCTTATGATATTCGAAAATAAATGCTTTTTTGATACTTTTTGTCAGTTTATTAGCTTTTTAATTAGTTTTTGATAACTTTACGCATATTTAACATTTTTAAAACATTTAAGTACATATTTATCTAAATTATTATTTATTAATTTATTTTAATTGTTTTATTATTTATTATATATATTTCGTGATTTCATAGTGAAATATTATCGCCTTATCAGAAAATATTCTAAAAATAGATTCTTAGATTTTTGTCAAAGTGATTAAAGTTATACTTATTTCTGTATAGCTGTATAATGTTCTAAGAATTAATTGATATGAATATATAAAAATATGTTTAATAAATTATTTTTTGATATTAAAAATATTTTTCAGCTAAACTTAAAAATGTTCGTCTTTTTAGTTGCATTTTCCTGGTTAAAATATTTTTTTTTTGTAGCATTATTGGCAATTTTTTAATTCCTTTATTGTAGATTTTTAGTGCTTCATTTTTCTAGCTTATTCATAATTAACAAATGGTACGTAATTTGACTATAAAAGTGTATGTAATAAAAAAATGTATAAGAACGTAATGTTCACGACGACGACAAAAATAATTACGCAACGACGGAGACGAAGAACAATAATAATGACAAAACGATATAATAATTAATATTTAATAATAATATAATGGCTTGTGAATATAATATAATATGATAATATAATTGGGACAATAATGGACGGGGAAAAGTGAAGAGGACTGGTGCGGACTTTACGTGCGATCAATGATTAAGTTTACGATTTTATTCGTAAATAATTATAATAATATAATAATAAAAGTACTATTATCTATTGTGATAGAAACTTAGTTCAATTTTTTGAAGGGCTATCGAGCAAAAAAGTAGTTGTACAATAAATTTATATTAATTTTTTAATTAATTTATTCGTGAAGTTTGAAAGAAATTTAGAGGGTCTAGTCGACTAGAACTCCCTTAAAATCCCCCAAATCTACACCTTTGTTCATGTACACGTTTTCATCATCAGACGTATCTGTAACCGTAATTGCAGTATCTTCGTTGTCATCCGATAATGTTTCATCATAATGAAATGTTGACGAAATGAGTATCATATCCGACGAATCAGCGTACCGCGTATAATATATTATAGTCCATAGTTTTATCTGATGCATCGTATGTATCCGTTTGTCTCACGAATTATTCACATAAATTTATCTACTTAGTGGTGAGTACAAAATATATAAATTATTATATTTTTTATTAAACATTGAAAATAAACGGCTGAAGTTTTCTAGGCACAGGTATTATAGATATTGAATATTTTAGCTTTCAAGAAAAAAATTAATAGTCTGTTATTAAAATTTCGTAGAAAAAATAGTAAAATTGAATATCTCATAATAGTAAAATACTAAATTAGAATTAAGTAATTTATAATGTAAAATAAAAAAAAATATACCTGTTCATTTTTAATCATTTGTATAAAGACACGTCTTCAACAGTTTGTGTTCACAATATGTATTCTTTATATTATAAAATAGTAAGTATGAGTACATATTAATAAGAATATTTATTTTATTTTATTATAAAATTAGATACAAATATAAATTATTTATAAAAAATTCTTATTTCTTATTTGTTGTTAAAAACATTTTAATACCCATATGGATTTTTTGCAAATTAAAATGTGTTATACAGAAACAAAAAAACTAACATTTTATAAAAAAAAAAATATAACCTAACCTAACCATGATGAGTGGTCCCCACCCATTTAATTTTGGATTTTACAGCGAAATGGATTCTGCAGAAATTCTGAAATTGGTCTCAGGAGTTCATACAAATTGCATACTAAATATGTGCAAAAAATAAATTCTAAAAATGTTAATGGATAGGGTTGGCGAATGCACGTAAGTTAGGGCTTACTATATTAATAATAATATAATGTATTTCTATTTTGTGGTACCTACGTACCTAATAAAATATTAATAATCAACTAAATGTTCTTGCTACATTTTCTATTTTGTTAGTCTCTATTTTAATAGTGTATTATCAATTATTCATGAATTGTAATTATCCATATATTACAAAAATGTTTACACTATATTTTAAATATTTAATATATATTGTGAGTTTATTTATTATTAAATATAGGTGAAATATTATCATATAACTACATCTTTTAAGCGGATTTCAAAACAATAATTATTATAGATATATTTGTTAGCAGAATAATAAATAACTACGATTACTGGAAAAAGAAGACAACGAGCAAATCGATAACCAAAGATGATAATAAATCGACTGATTCAATTGATTTGAGTAATAATATGGATAACAATAACAGAAGACATAATCATCATACTGATATTATGTTAAGTGAAACTGGATTAAACAGAATAGACAAACTAAAAATAAAGCCATACTTCTCGTCTATTTATGATCATGGACACAGTTCTAAAATTAAATACCATAAACCACTAAATTCAAATTTTCAATTACCAAGAAAGCCTACTAAGAAATATTCATACTTTAATCCTCAAAAGAATATAGTGGAGTTGAAAAAACATTCAATTGATTGGCAATTAATCAGTATAATGATACTTATAAAATTCGGACTATTTAAATTGAAAATGTTTGGTATACTTAAGATTTTATTCTTATTCCTATTAAAATTAAAATTATTTATAATAAAAGTATACTTCAAGTTTCATTTACTTAATAAGTTAAAAAAACTGTTAAAGATTTTAACATTTTTGCTATTACTTTTACCATTATTACCACTACTAACAGCATTGATTTCTCCCATGGTATTGAGTGCAATTGTTTCATCTCTGAGGCAACTTCAAGGTATGTTAGCGAGACCAACAATGGTGTCAAATTCTTCAACAAATTTACCAAGTACAACAAATCAATCAATCATTTAATCAAACACTAGAGAAATAAAATTAAAGAATTTGTCTACTGCAAGGAAAAACATTGAATCATAAATATGTTTTTGTGCAACGAGATCTGCGAATGCGAATGCTAAAATAAACATTTTAAAATTTATTCAAGTAGAATAATGTCAATTATAAAACGATGCTTAAAATTGTTAGGAATTATTCAAGACTTCATCGCATTGCATAAAAAAACGTAACACAAATGTTCGATTAACCACAATCTTAAAAAATATCCACGTTAAAAAGTTTAATTTTACCAACTTTGATATTAACCTAATATCGCACAGTCGTTATGATATTTACGAAGTTCATAAATTGAGTTATCATAATAAACTATTAGAAATTTTGATTTTTTGACAATTTTAAACTAAAAACATTGATAAATACTACAATATGGTTAATATATACCTAAATACTTTTAAATTATATATCAAAAATTATCATAATCGATAATCTTAAAATTATTTTTAAACTAAAGATTACTGATAATATAAACAATATCCTATAGATTCAATATTTACCAATTCATAAACTAGGTTTTGCATGATACAATGCATAGAATATTAGAAATAGAAATATATCCAATGTGAAAAATGTATAATTACATAATATTATGTTTCCATTTGTTTTATTATTCTTTTATATATAAAATAATTTGTAATTATATGTAAAATACCAAAATATATCAGTTTATGTAAAAATTAGCAATTCGTAAATTGTATTATTTTAATAATATGTAATGTTCTATCTTCTATAACGATATTATTAAACTGTTGATAAATGTCAGTACCTACCTATTTATAAATTTCTAATTTAATATAAATACTTATTTCAGTCATTACAAATCAATTTCATAAAAAATAAAAGTAATTTTACAGAATTAATAATTAACATATTTAATTATCAATAATCGTATTGATGTCATATTTTGATTTTCTATAATATGTAACTTATGCGTATCTATTAGTAGAGTTACGCACGTTTCTGAATAGGTTTTTTGGAATCTGCGAACAACAAGAAATATATTAATATTATCATTGAATATTCACACAATAATATTAAATGAAGTGAGAACGATTTCTCACGAAATGTACTTATACGCCATTTACAATTTTGCATTTATATAAACACTTCAATTAATTTTTTTTTAATATAGTGTGTTTAATATATCAGTAGATAATATTGGCGATTTGACCATCCGATTTCCATATTAATTAATAAGTTAAAAGTAAATTATTTATAAAATTTTTAAATTAAATAAATTAATAAGTTCTATATTAATTAATAAGTTTTTTAAAATATAAAATTGAATAATATAAACTTTTAAAAATGGTGTCTATTTATTTACGTAGAGTACATTTTTATAGGCGTATATAATACCTATATGAATAATCATGATTGTAGTGTTGTATCAGTATTATAATGATATAATACTCTTGTTGCTGATTTTATCAATATGATTTATATGTATCGGTCGCCAAAATACAATAAAAAAATTAAGTTATAAAATCCTAGTGAAATATTACAAAACTATATTCGCACATTTACTCAAAATTAAATTATATAATATACAATATGTTTAAATGTCCAATGAATTCAAACACTAATACAAACTATCTTTTAAATTAATATGTAATTTTTACTTATTTCTACTGCCCAAAATGTATTAGGTATAATATTAATTATTATTATAGTAAAACTACTCAAAATAAGGTCACGAATAGGTATTTTTATAATATAGACCTACAGTCGTATCTTAATAATAACGACTAATTGTCTAATAATTATTATACAAAGAATTTTATATTAGGTGAATAGAAAAAAACATAAATTCATACGAATAAAATGTGTATAATATAAGGGTACACGTTTACATATCATACCTACTAATAATTACTATTTATTCTTATAACTAATACAATAAAATAAAAAAATAAAATTTTAATTAGTCACACTTGTTACGTTAGTAATATTGCATTCATAATGTTTTAAACACCATGTTGCCCAACTATCCGGTGTCGACGATGAGGTAAATATTTTATTAGATACATTATATGCTTTGTAATATGCTTCAAGTTTTTCGTCAGGAACGAACTTTGGTATGCTATTGATAACCCTAAAATTATACACATATAATAAATTTATTTATAAAAATATGTTTAGTTAAAATAAATACAGGTTTATACATTAATAAATAAAAATATACATATAGATTAAATTAAGTTGTAAATTTTTTAGCAAAACTAAAATTTGACATGAGAAATGAAAATTTATACATTAATAATAATTTATAATATTAATATCATTCATATAATAAAAAAAATACTGAATATTCAAAATAAATTTTTGTTGAATTAAATAATATTCAAATAATGTTTAATATTAAATTATATTAACATTTATAAATTATAAGTACGTTTTTTAAATTAACAGTAGTATATAAAATAATAACCAAATCTTACCAATTAATCCATACGGGTTTTATACCAATTTTTCCTGCTGCGGCCATTCGACATGCTACTCTTTCCACACACATTTCCGAATCTAATATAATTTGGGAGATGGCTAAAAAAGGATCTAAAAACACCGATAATTCTGAATTTGATCTACTGAAAAAATATAGGTCGTCGATTTTATTTAACGGATCATAAGACGATTGATTTTCATATGGAGGAACAGTTTTTGTTTCTCTCAAGTCAATATTATTACTATTAAATAAGGACAAAAATGTATTATCGAATGATCTATCTAATGATGAAGAATCACGGCTTCCTAAAGTACCCGGGACTTGTATAGGACGAGTAATGAAAGAACCACCTCCTGACGATCCTCCACCACCACCTGATAAAGTACCATCAGTATCCAATATGTTTGATAGTAAAGTGTTAGCTGAGGTATTTTGGGGGGTAATAAGTTGCATATTACTCATGCGTTGAAGCATTGACGTCAGTGTTGGTAACAGTGATAGAAATAAAAGTGGTAGTATTTGGATTTTGAAGATTTTTATAAACTTAAATAATAATAACAATTTAACGAATAACGCTATCATTAATAATTTGAATTTAAACATAAGAAGAAGCATAAATTGTAAAAACCCGATCGTTTTTAATTTGGCTAAACCAAGTACAATGAGCGCTAATGTGCTGATAGTTTCCGAATTAAACTTATTTTTAATGAAGTTATGAAGATTTGGCTTATCGTACTCGTCATCTGGGACATTAGATGGCTGATAATTTTTATTGGGTAGTCTATTATAAAATCTGTGTCCAACCGGGTATCGTGGCTTGTAATCATAAGGAACCCTTCCGTAACCGCTTTCTCCTACATCATCCAACGATGGTGAATCTTCCAAATGCATTTGACCTGTTGCTGTCGGATTATTTACGGTCCATTTGGTTTCTTTAGATGGAACTACACTATCTTTATAACCATAACTATCCACATTGTAGGATAAATCGTACATATTATTGTAATAACTGTTTGAAGAATCTCCTTCGGCCTTCGGTATATCTTCGTCTATTGTTGAGTATCTATAGTGGTCTATGTGATTAGACCTGCAAATATTTTATAAAACATATTATAGAAATAATAAAATCTACCATAAATTGCTATTAACAGGTCTAAATGTTTTTCTTTATAAATTCAACTAGTGTTTAGTTAATTAATTTTACAATTTACTGGTTCAGGTTTGAATTATGTTAAATTATTAACTAATTGCTAAATTGTTAAGTTAATACTTAATCTAACTTAACCTATTTATAATCATCTGGTTAAAGTTAACCTGTGAATAACAACAATTGGAATATGCATTAATTCAATTTCATATTTATATAATATTAATTCATATAATATGGTTTTATGAACTGTAATAATGTAATATTTAAAACTTTTAATATAAATATATAATTTAATATTTTCATAATTACTCTTTAACTAATAATTGATTTATTATTTTATTGATTGAAATAAGTTGATATGAATTGACGACTGACGAGAAGTAGGTGATCGAGATCTATGAAAGTTTAGGAGTAAGATGAACAACCCTATACTGAGTGTGTTTTCTTTAATGCAAGACAAGGTTAAAAGGTTAAAGGTAAAATAAGATTACATGAAATAGGTTATTATAATTTAAAATATAAATTTTAACTTTTTTAAATAAGAATAAAGTAAACATTTTTAATTTTAATTTTAATTTTACTTTACTTTAAAAATTATTAGTTGAGTATAGTTATTGTTAGCTATTAAAATTAAACTGAATCTATATTGATATAGATAATATAAGATATTTAATATTATTCTAACAGTTTCGTATTGGCATACAAAATTAGTTTAACAATTTGATCTTAAATATGTTTTAAAGTAGGTAAAAAAAAAATAAAATCGAGGTTTTTGAGAATTTACATTTTCTTAATTATTTTTATTTAATTGATTTTAAAATTATAAATAATTTAATAATTTTACTATAAAATGTCCATTATTTCATAACTAAGTAGTAAATTATATCGAAAAAAAATAAAATAATTGGTGTAATAATATACCTAATATGATAATAATTATGGGTTTTATTTAATCCTCAATATTATTGAAATATCTTTGCTAGAATATGGGAAGAGATTTGGGTTAAAAATAAACGGATATAAGACAAAATACATGGTCGTAACAAGGAATATCCATAGAATAGGACACTTGGATATTGGTAACTACAAATTCGAAAGAGTAGATAATTTTAAATACCTAGGACGCAAATAGCCACGAGGAAATAAAACTTAGATTAGTAATGGCAAACAGATGTTATTATGGATTGGTTCCTCTATTTAAATCAAAGATTTTATCTTGGAAGACAAAAATAACTCTTTACAAAGTACTAGCCAGACCGGTAACCTTGTATGCTTGGTTGGTTAGGTTAGGCTTGGTGAGCCACGACAATGAATACAAACTGGCGACCTTTAAACGGAAGGTATTAAGATGAATATATGGTCCAGAAATTAACAATGAAGGAGAATATGAGATAAGGTCAAAAAAGGAAATTCAAGACCTATAAGGAGAAACAAATATCATTAGAGTTCTAAAAAGTAGTGGATTGAGCTGGGCCGGACACGTGTGGAAGTCGGAGGGTACAATAGGACAGATGACGGATTGGAGACCAGACACGAAGAAACCGAGGGGACGTCCTAAATAAAAATGGAATTATAGAGTGGTCAAGGACTTAAAAGAACTCTGAGTAAAGAATGGGGAAGAATTGGTGAGAGACAGAGACCGATGGAGGCAATGGGCCTAAATGGCCTGTAAAAGCCTTGAAGAAGAAGAAGATTATTGAAATATTATTATTTTCTTATAAATTAATTCTTATTACTTGTTCATAATATTATGTTGATGCATCTCGTTATTATTGAGAAGTTGGCCATTGTTGTTTACATCGTCATCGACACTCATATAAATATCGGATTTATGGTTAGGGTAACGATTTTCTTGAACTACAACAATTGGTTGTTTATTTCTCCTGGATAATAATGGTCCTCCTACAATCAAACGATCAACTTGAACCGAGTCGGCCATAAAAGATCTACTCGTGGCATTCAGTTCTTCGACGGCAGAGTGGTTATTAATTTTGGGTTTTCCAGTCGAATTTAACGGAAGTCCGACAATCCACACATTATTTCTCCCGTGGCTAGAAGAATCGTCTGTCATGACCTGGGTATCGTTGTAAACAGTGGTAACTGTGATTTTTCTTGAAATATTATTGTATTTGTTGGTTGTTGGTTCGTTATCAATAATCGTATCACGAATAACATCAACGGACAATGGAACGTTGATCATCCCTTGACCGAACCGAATGTACAAGAACGTTACGATTGGTGTCATAATCACTATCGCTGAGATTATAAGTATGTTGATGCCAATAGTGGGCCATCTTCTTTGATTGTTTTCAGGACTATAAAATAAATTTTTAAAAACAGAATAGGTATTATTATTATTATTATTATTTATTTTTTTTTTTTTTAAAGGCGTAATTTATTAATTTAGTTTATAATATATAGTATACACAATACACGTAGGTAATAGTTCTGTTCCACAAAACGAGTAAATAAAAGTATAATATTATAAGAAATTGATATACATTGCCAATAGTTGGGAATTTAATGCGAAGCATAAGAATTATTGGTATCCATTTTAATAAGTAATCCGTAATTTCGTCTATTCTCGAATAAGTTGAATTTATTAGAATTAGATTTTAATTTAATAATAAATATAAAAGTAATAAAACATTTTTTTTAAAAAAAAAAAAATGTAATAAGTCATAAATGAACATTTTTAATTCGTGAATTATTAAATTAAAAGAATTACAATATTTATGTCAGATAATATTTCCTTTAAATTAATAATATTTTGTTAAACTTTTCATTGAAATAATTAATAAATTGAAGAAATGATGAGGGAATTAATAGAAATATAAAGTTATAATAAAATCAGTAATGTTAATATTACAACTTTTTAACTATAGGTACTGAAGTACCTTTATAATTACAAACTTCTATTGATAATTAATTATTATTCATTATTCATAAAATAATAACAAAACTTCAAACTTACATCATTGATAAAATGTCTGATGTCATCCAAGTTTCAATACAACTAAAGTTCTGTGAATTATAAACAAGACGATCATATATCCACAAGAAGAAATAACATATATTTAAAAATGTCGTTACTATAAATCGTATTATACTGATAATAAATAAATTTTGAGTGTATTTTGTTCGACTGTTAAACACTGTTCTTGTAGTTATTAATGGATACAGATATACCCATCTATAATAATTCCCACCCAAATAGTGTCTATGTTATTGTTATATTATTATTAGCCATACCTAATGAAAAATAATCACACACCGTTGAAAATTATATAGTGTAAGTAATATATTCAAAATGTGTTTTAAACGGTCAAACATACTTATACGTATATAGTATAATAAACAATTCATAGCAATGTATATTGTCCGTTTTGTTTACTGTTATACATTATTATTTATTACACCCATAAACGGTCAATAATCTAAATGAAAAATCGAAGTAAATTGTTTATATGCATAATATTAAAATACAGTTCAACAGTTCAAGTGTTAATAATATTTAAATTTAATAATGATCATCTCGTTTATCTTTTTACTCAATTATCTCGATTTTGGTCAGTGTAAAAAAAATTATTGTAATAGTGATGTTGTCTCGTTAAAATATCGTGGTAAAATTATTTCAGTAAACATTTCATGTCTATAAATATTGCATATGCAAAATTATCACATTCATATTTATTGTATCATGGACAAATAATATTATAATTCTATAAATTAGTAAAATGTAAAAATATTATTGAATGAAAAATGAATACAAAAATGTTTATAAATTATTATACAACTGTCAATTAATAAGTCTAATATTTATCGTTATCATGTAATAAATGATATTAAAACATAATTTATATTTATAGTTAAACAAATAATAATTGATACCTACTCAAAATTATGAACAATCCCATATTCAGTCAGCACAATAATTGGTTTTTTTGGTAGGTAATTGTTTTTATATTATTTGCGGAATTTTTATATATTTTAGATTCTGAGCGAAAGGAAGAATACGTCTATTATATATAGTTTTACAAAGATGTTTGTTTCTTTTATATCTGAGAACACTTTTTCGGGGAAAAATAATAGTCCGTTTACCACGAGTAGGGTATACTTTCGGTATATAGAACTGCATCTGTTTGGTATTTTACTTATTAACTCATTTTCCTTATTTTTCAACAGTTTTTCCTTGGGATATTGGGATAAGAAAAACTATCAAAAATAGTTGAAAAACTGCGAAACTCGCGGAAACTGTGATTTTGACAAATTTGAATTTAAATATTTTATGATAACTAATGAAATTTTAAATGTATGGACTTCAACATTTTTTTGAGTATTCTCATAAGTAGTCTACATACACGATAAAATTTTGGAATAAATTATCATCACAATTCATTGAATATTTGACTAAGTTTTGCTCAGAATCGTATTTTTGAATGCAATATAATTATATTTAAATCTTAATTTTAATAAACCACTAATTTCTCCGAGGACCAAAGAGACAAAAGTGGATTACTCAGAATCGGCTCCCCAGTTTTTTTTCTTTGGTGATTCATAACCGGCAGTGTATTGTTCTATTTTATATCTATTTAAAATGTTTAAAGTCTAAATACATATTTCGAACACGAGATTCAAGTTCAACTCCTTGGTATTCATGGGTTATTTGGTGACGTCTGGACTCTAGAGGAATCCAGTCAAAATTATTCAAAAAAGCCTGTTAAAGATATATAGTAGTATATAATATTGCTAGTTTTGTTGATTTTATTTTAAAATTATAACTTTTTATAATTATAATTCATATTATTCGTTAATGATACTTTTTATGCCAAATTTTTTACATAGATATTTATTTGTATAGGAACTTCATTAATTGAGACAATTTGTAATAATATACTAGTATTTATGGTAATAATATGTATCTATTTAACTAATAACTTATAATCTTATGAACATGAATAACATTTAAGAAATAAATATTCAATATATTAAACGTCTAAATTATATGAGTTTGAGTTTTTGTACAATATATAATATAATAACAACCGACGAAAAAAATTAGTAATCTATAAAAATAACTTTTGAGCTATTACATAAAATGTCCTAAACTAATATGTATAGATGATTACATTTATCAGTGTAACTTACTTGCCAGCTTTGCGTCAATAATAGGTAAGTAATAAGTGTCCATCACGATATTTAAATATAATTTTTATAATTACATATATGAAATTTTTTATTTATACACTTTTTCCGTTATATTTTAAAGTATCTACATAATTATAATGTAATTGGAATATAACAGTATATAAAACGAACATTTGATAATTTTAATAAAACGAAGTTAATATATAATGATACAGGTATGTGATCTACTATATGTATTGCTTATAAACAATTTAAAACATTTAACTGGATATTCAAAATAACAATTTTAACGGTATATGTAAAATGGGTAAATTATTTATTAGCTGTGGTAAAAATAATAAATACCTACCGATCCGTGGTAGGAATTATAGCAAATACCTGTTCTATTATAAGTATCAGTATAATACAACACATCGGGTAAATAATACATTTAACATCTTATTTTAAATCATTTTTAAATTGTATCTTCACTGATATAAACTCATATTCTCGTTACTATTTTGCAATTGTTAGTTTTTAATTGTTTTGTTATGTGTGCAACACCGTTTGAATGAAATATTATACTAAAATGTAAGTTATAACATTAAATTTAAAAAATAATAAGCAGAATAAATTATAATTTTTATTTAAACTATTTTATTATTATTAGGTATAGTAGGTACCTAATATAATAAAT
The DNA here is from genome assembly GCA_013282895.1 of Eriosoma lanigerum. Lineage (NCBI taxonomy): Eukaryota > Metazoa > Arthropoda > Insecta > Hemiptera > Aphididae > Eriosoma > Eriosoma lanigerum. Next base: position 4,470,013 of record CM023357.1, on the reverse strand, counting down.
TAGTAAATTGTTTACTATCATACGTACAAGTCATGAAATTAACTATTATACCTTATATAGGTACCTACCTAAACCTCTAATATCTATGATAACAAAAAGATTATTATTAATTATTATACTACGCTTAAATATTAATTCATTATAACTTTTAGATACAATTTACTGTTTTACAAATTGTAATCATATTCACATTTACATGATATTTAAAAAATATTTATATTTATTTGTTAGTTTATTTTATGTTTGTTGGTTTATAGATAGTATAATTATATTATTGAACACATTTTCGGACATTTCCACTGAAAAAAGTAAACATTTGTGTCGTTCAACTGAGATAATATTTACATAATTTTTAGTTTTTTAGTTTTATTCTTGATTTAAATCAATCGTTTTAGATACAATTATATAATTATATTTGCACATATAGAATATTAATTAGTAATATTTCTCCGTGGCGATCAACGTTGTGTATTTTCTTCTTTTCTTGATTTATAATAAATTTTAATTTTTATGCGTGTAATTTCAACAGGATAAACAATTATTATTATGAACGACAGCAATGTTCATGTATCAGAAATGTTATAAATACATTAATTATCATCGTTGTAACGGTCGTCCTTATGTTAACGTGTATCCGATTGAGTGAATCAATCATTATGACTTCTGGTTCTGTGGGTACGATTTATTACACGACCGGAGGTCCGACAACCAGAAACCGTGGAAAACTTGTGACGGTTACTACCGCGATTAAGGATTCGGACGAGGCACATCCGGAAGTGCGGGCTACTTATCCGGAAACGTCAGTGGATGAAGAAGACAGAGTAGCATCGAAACTCCGTTCGGTCGTCCGGAAACGGCCGATGGCCAACGGCGAATCTCTAGCCGACGAATATACTCGAAGTCTAGAAATTAGACCATCATCGATATCCAAAATAAGTATCCCATTCTTCGTGGTCCGAGGAAATTCTATGAAAAAAATATCGTATTCGACCGAACGTGACGACGATTATAAAAACACTGTCGTCAAAGATGGACAAAATGTTGAAGCTGAGACTGAGACCACAGTCGTCCAAAAAGCACATCAGAAAAACGACAGGTACGAAATGTTTGTACCAAAGTAATTCAATTTGCAAGTATAACAGTATTAAAAACAGCCATTTTCGCTATACGATTATAAAAAAAAAAAAACACTTTTATACAAAAAAAGTCAGAAAACTGCTTTAATTATAAAATAAATAATTGTAGATACTTTTAGTACGAAATATTATAATTGTTTTTTTCTTTGAATAGTCTATTGGTCTATTTATTATTTTATTTACTAATAACATTTAAAATATAATATAATAAATATTAATGTTAATATGTTAACATGTTTGTAGACTTGTGCGTAATAAATTTCAATATTACAATTTACGAAATAATTATAAATGTATAGGTACCTATTATTATTACAAGTGAGCTTATCATTTATCAATAACATATTATTTTTAATAGTGATATTTAAATCTAGGCATTTGCCTGTTTTTACTACACATTATTACTATATTTATAAAAAAAGGTACGAATTCGTGTTGTACAAATACAAATTTATTTATAAACTTTTTTTCAATTTTGAGCATTTTTTTTATGTTACATTTTTAAACATTTCATAAATTTTAACATCAATTTTCTGATTTTAAATGAAAATATAATCTTAAAATAATTTTCCAAATTTATTAATGATAAATTCAAAAAAAAATTGTACAATAAAATAAGGATTTCTAAGTAATTTGACCAATATTAAACATATTAGCTAACGAAAATAGAGGAATGTAACATATGCATTATTTACCTATACTAGAAGATTTATCTACTCAGGTTGTAATTCATTTTAAATATAAAATAAACGAATTACGACAATTAACGTTATACAATATTAGCAGGAATTTTCTATATTCAAATTGAAGAACATATTTCAATAATAATAATTATAATTATTTATATAATAATGATTATTAATTATTGAGAATACGTTTATTATTTTTTTATACTATTATACAGTAACAATAAAAAAAATTAAAATCAACAAAATTTATAAAACAATTTAATTAAAATTCTTAAACAAATTTGATTACAATTTAGTATGTAGTTGTATAGTTTTTAACAACAATATTACAATCAATTTAATATGATTTTTGATGCTATAACATCCAATTCCTGGTAATGAAGATCCATCCAAAACAGCGAATAAAATAACCACGAATTAATATGAACATAAATACATAATACAAATATCAATCTTATACCGAATACCTCTTTATATTAATTATCTTTATTATATCGAATTTATTAATCGTAGTCAAATAATATATTATGTTGACAATTACATATTATACAACTATACTTATATTATCTATACATTTTTTCACATAGTATGTTCCTTTATTACTAAAATTGAACCTTGTATAAAGAATTAATCTTACTATCGATGGTGAAAAATCCTATACACACAAATTTTATCGCAAGAACTAAAGTGAAAATAAATAAAAATCATATTATAATAATTTGTAATGCATAACGTGACAATAAAGAAATGGCACTCCCCAATAGGAGTAATTATTTTTCGCTATTAGATTCTGAGCGAAGCAAGAATGTATTGGTTTTACAAAGATGTTTTTTTTTTTTTTTTAATGTATGAAAACATTTTTTCGGGTAGAAATAATGGTTCGATTAATACTCAAAATTTTGAGCATTAAAATAGGTAATATACAAGTGTAGTAAAATTTTGGAAAGGATCGGTTGATTATTTGACCAAGTATAGAACTTTAAACTTTTTTCCAAAAATGTTTAGTATTTCCGGCAATTTTTGGTTTATCGCTTTGAAAATTTTATCGAAGTCTAATCATATACTATTTAATCGTTTTACAAAATATTTTGAAAATCGTAACTGACAATTTTTTTTCATAGGCTTTTAAATTCCCGAAAATCGGTAAAATAACGGTTTCATTATTTTATATTTTTCAATTTCGTGATAACTAATTAAGTGTTGGTCATAAGGACTTGAAACTTTTTTTGAGTGCCAACATAAGTGTTCTACATTATAGAAAAAATTTTGGAATGGAATAGTTGATTATTTGGCCAAGTATAGAACTTTGAACTTTTTTCCAAGAATGTTTGATATTTCCGGCAATCGCTTTGAAAATTTAATCGAAACCTAATTATATACTACTTAATCTTTTTACAAATATTTTGAAAATCATGACTGACAATTTTTTTTTATAGGCTTTTAAAGTTAAACAACCAAAAATCGGCAAAATTACGGATTCTATTATTTTAAATTTTTTATTCCGTGATATCTAATTAGGTTAGGGGTATTGTAGGGATTTGAAATTTTTTTTAAGTTTTCACATAAGTATTTTTTATTGGAAAAAAAAATATCTAAGCAATTGATTGATTTTCTGATCGGGTATAGAGTTTTGAATTTTTTTCCAAAAATGTTTAATATTTTCTTCAATTTTCGGTTTATCGATTTGAAAATTTTATTGAAATCTAATCATATACAACTCAATCTTTTTACAAATTATTTTGATAATCGTGACTGACAATTTTTTTTATAAGCTTCTAAAATTTGAATATTTTTAGTAGAATTGAATATTATATATATATATTTTTTTTTTTTTTGATGTATGAAAACATTTTTTCGGATAGAAATAATGGCCCAATTACCACAATTAGGGTATTCTTTCGGTAGCAAATCTTGTCTAGTTGGTACTTTATTTAACTCATTTTTCGAATTTCTCAAAAGTTTTTCCTGGGGAGGGGAAAATGGCGAAAAATCGTCAAAATTACGGTTTCTGTTATTTTAATTTTGTGATAACTAATTGAGTTTTGATCGTAGGGACTTGAAAATTTTTTTGAGTATTAACATAGGTAGTATATAAGTGAGTATAATTTTGGAATGAATTATTAGTATAGTGTATTGTAATATATTGAGTTTCGCTCAGAATCGTATTTTCTAATGCAATATTATTGCATTCAAATCTTAATTATAATAAACCACTAATTTCTCCGAGGACCGAAGGGATGAAGCAGAACCGCCTAAAATCGACATTCCCACTTTATTATTTTATTCGCTATTATGACCAAGATCCCTGGTGATGATTAGTTTGATCGAATCACCTAGACATAATAATTATGTTTAATTGTTGTATGTTATAAAGTACCTACAATATATACCTAATACCTAAAGATTTATTAAATAAATAATTTTGACCAAAATAACAAACTAAAAATTTAAACTACATTTAATGTTTTTTTTTAAATTTTAAAAAATTATAAATATTTATTTATTTATATTCATATGTATGGTACGTTTATTTCATATTTGTATATGTATACTAATTATTATTAATTACATAATATGTTTTACTTGTTATCAGACAAAATCAAAAGCAAATATTTCACAATAATTTCTCCACTACACAGTCAGGCACGTTAGAACTGAAAACAAAATCACCGTTTGATGACCTACCTTATACTATTGATGACTATGAAACTAAAAATAATGTGAATTCGGTTTACGGAACCGGTAGGTCTATAATCAATGGATCAAAACAAATACTTTCAAGTGGATCATCAATTTTTGAGAATTTAGGAAATAACGGTTTTTTTAGAAAACCTCCGTTTGGATTAAAGGCACGCTATTCAGTTAACCAAAGAGATTACAGTAGAGATGACACTCAACCTGTTATTATCGGACAAGTTGAATTCAATGGGCAAATATTAAATAGATACTCTTCACCAACTTATGGGATTTATTTAGGAACTCAACCACTACCAGAACCTGGAGGCTCACAACCACAACCACCAACAAGTGTGATTATGCCTCAATCACCCAATATGAACATTCAACCACCAAGAACTCCGATAGTACAAAATCCTTCACCAAGTATTCCTGCACAACAGATGACATTCGGTTTGTCAATAATTCTGATACTATTTGCTGTTCTTAAATTTAGTCTGGTAAATTTGAAAACCATCAGTTTCTTAAAATTATTGTTCCTTTTTTGGTTTAAACTCAAATTCGTATTAAAAGTATTAACTTTTAAAACTCTTTTACTATTAAATGTATTATTTTTCAAAGTGTGCATACTACCATTATTAATTTTACTGCTGTGGCCAATTTTCCATCATTTATATTTACATTCTGCAGCTGTCGCTGAAACTTGATAAATACCTACCTATCTACTTTCGATTTCGTGACAAATACCTACCAACCTAAACCTAATAGGTACCTACTGTATAACTATTAATAATTAACAATATAACTTTAAGGTATAATGATACTGGATCTTGATCCAACTTATAAGATGATGTTTCAACGTCAACTATATTTATCTTGTATGCATAGGCGGAAATCGGGGGGGGGGGGAGGCTTAGCCCCCTCAAATATATGTCGTATTATAATTAATTATATTAATAATAATAATATAATTAGCTCCCCAAAAATTTAACGCCTATGCTTGTATGATAATTCAATATTCATTATTGATACCAAAACTTCGAATATTATAACGATGAAAACACGTAATCCCCGATCCCATAGAAAGGAAATATGTACAATTCTTGTCATGAAAGACGAAACGATTGATACCTAAGAGGTCCAATACTTGCACAGTTCTAGTCAATTATTAGTAGTTAGTATGTACGGTACCTATTCGTCTATTCCCAATAAATGGCATTGACTGAAAAATCCATTAAACATTAAAAACAATTTGAATTTTATAATTGATCAAAAGCGTTTAATTATTCGGAGATAACAATTAAAATATTATACTAGTATTCTATTATAATAGGGAGACTTTTAATATAAAATAAGTATTCTAAAAAATTATAAGAGCGTATGAAATATTCAAAAACGATTTAAAACATAAATTAACTGGAGATTAAGTAAAATAATTAATTATTATTGTAATAAGTTTTCTAATAAATAATAAATTGTATAAAATATTTGTGATAGGTAAGTATTTACTTAATTTATGAATAAAAATAATAATTTTAATTCATAAATACCTATGACTTAATTTATATATAAAATTTTTATATTATTTTACTCTTAAAAATATAATGACACATTTGATGACTGGTAATTATTATTTAGAATAAATTAATAACAATATATGTGTATGTGTGTGTTAATTCATATCTTATAAACTCAAACATTATGTTAGAATTTATTGTCAAAATATGTTACTATTAAATAAAAATATACATCGTTAAAAATTTAATAAAAACTAATTATTAGTTATTCATGAAATATTAAGTTCTAATACCTAGGTACTAAAATGTTTATACGATTGTCATATTACAATAAACGTATACCTACCTAATAATTTTTAATTATTTTTATTTAAAGTAAAAAAAAACTTTGGCATCTGCTTAGAAAATATATACTACAGCAGATCTATTATGTCATCCGGACCGAGGTCCCTAAAATCTAAAAATTGACCGACCGAAAATCTGTATATGTACTCAAGTAAAATATGATGTATTCCCTGGTTGTCCCTTTCATGATGGCAGTAAATACAATTCGTTCCTAGGGATCTATTTGTTTTCCATATGTTAATAGGCTGAGGCGCTATTTGGAAAGGAGGCTCCCTTATTATTTTTACGTATTTTATTGTACCGATACATAATATTCAAACACCATACGCCACCTTCATAATCTACAATAACATTGTCGACGGACTTATTGTAAATTTGTATATTTGTACCATTTAGTCGTTTGTATTTAGTGTCATGGTTTGTTGAGCAGTGAATAATGATATAGGTATGATGTTTAATAAAATTAAGTGTAATTAAAAAACATTGTACTACATTCCTAAAAAATGCTTCGCAAATGAAGTTGTCGGTTACTAACATAATTTTAATATCAAACAAAATTGTTCGGCATAAAGCTCAGCCTGCTTAAATTTTCGCTCCCCTATTAGAATACTGAAATGGCGTATCTGCATTGTGGCAGCAGCTCCAGTAAGCGACTGTGTGATGTGGAAAGTAAGATAGATTGGCGTATTGGCGAGTCATCTGATATCCGGAAGAATTCGGTGGTTCCATTTTCCTTTTTTGGAGCGGTCCCATCTATACTGCCAAGTCGCTATTGATATTTTCCTTTCTTCCTTACGAATGGAGAAAATTACCTTTCTGTTTCCTTCCTCTGAGCTCTGAGTATTTACTTAGGTGAACTTCATTACAAGAAAAAATTTAGAAATGAATGGTTGATTTTATAACTAAGTATAGAGTTTTGGATTTTTTTCTAAAAATGTTTAATATTTCCTGCAATTTTTAGTTTATTGGTTTATTGGTTATGTTTTTACAAAATATTTTGATAATTGTGACAATTTTTTTTCATAAACTTTTAAAGAGTTCTTGAAAATAGGCAAAAATTACGGTTTCATTAATTTAATTCTTGATAACCAATAATAAGTCAAGATCGTAGGAAATTGAAATTTTTTTTATATAATATTTACATTCATAATTTATACACGTGGTAAAATTATGGAATGGATTATCAGTTTAGCATATTGTAATATATTGAGTTTTGCTCAGAATCATATTTTCTAATGCAATATCATTGCAATCAAATCTTAAGTATAATAAACCACTAATTTCTCCGAGGACCGAAGGAGGAACGTCCACAATCAACATTCCCATTTTTTAAATATAAGATTCTAGAGGGACACAGGACACGTAGAGCACTAATGTAAATAAATAGAACACGTGCAATTTAGGTATAAAAAAGTTTATTGCAAATAACTAACAAATTAAATATTAGAGCAAATAAAAAAAATTTGAAATGCAACAAAGATTCATTGCTTGGTGCGTGAATCGCTAAGGTGAAGACCAATTACCTGAGGTGAAAAGCATCATAAGGTATAACAACAAATAATAACAAAATAGTGAGGAAACTTGAAATAGCCTAAATATTGAAATTAATATTATAAATATGAAATATTAAAAATTGACTGTCAATGAAACGATTAAAATTAAGATTAGGGGTTATTTTGATGTCCGTGCTTTGGCTGCTGAAAGAGAGAGGTCAAATGATCGATATGTTCTCTGATTGAGTGGGAAGACATCTAGCATAAGGGACTGTTACTGCACATGACGATTGTTCAAAACTTCAATCTTGTGTCGACTCCTATTTTGTGCCTGAAGGAGTCCCAGATAGGCTCATCCTCGGAGCAGATAACTCAGTACAATGCAATACCATATTGAAATATATATGTGGCGAACGTCCTGTCTTTGGTCTTCAGTTGGAATGTCGATGTCACCAATGTGTGAAATGAGTTATTGATTGCTTCTGGATCAGAAAAATGCATAGCTGCATGTTCTCTGGTCCAATAGAATGAATACAGAACGTTCTCGGTCATGGTTTTCAGTTATCCGACAGCATAGCAAGTAGCAGTTATTTGCGTGACTTATACATTACTATTAATAGGTCATTTTAGATGTTTACATTACCTATGAATAAATTAAGAATTAGTGATTTATGTTTTTTAAATTATTATAAAACAAATTAATATTGAACATCAATTTACATGTAATATTTTTCTAATATACCTATTACATAATAAGTTTATAGTTGCAATTTTCTTTTTCAATTTGCGGCACACATTTATTGCCCTCTTTCTTGCTTAATACTGTCACTTATTTTGCACTGTTTTACAGTAATAATTAACTGATGCCAACCTACATTATATTAATATTTTCCTTGAAGTATATATTTGATATATTGTATATATTATTACTTGTATTATTCTTTGCTTTTACTACCATTTCTTTACCATTTGACGATTTCCCAGCATAACGCTGGTGAATCGTTGCATTTAAATAGTTGTTATTATCTTCTATAATCATCTAAAAATTAATAAAAATGATTAAAACTGATCATTTATATATATTGATAGCATAATAATATAGTGAATTATACCAAAGTCGTAAGGGGTTATACTATATAGAGAAGTGGTGGTAAAGCTATGGCATGGTGTGGAGGTTCATTGCAGAGGAATTTAGAGTGGGAAGGGGGGGAGATCAGATTTTTTTTTAGCTTTCATAAAACTCCTTTACAGTTTTATAATATAGAAAAATAAATTACAATAAATAAAAATTAATAATGTTCTGTATCAGTATATATTTTAGTGCAAAATCCAAATTAGGTGACAAAATATTATTATAAATAGCTTTTTTTTCTGGTCCTTGGGGCGGTTAAATACATTGACTACATCAACTCCCACCACTAAATACGCCATTGGTATGTTGAGTAATATTAATTAGCGCATTAAAAAATTTAATTATATTTCCAAATTTTTATATCTAATGTATTAATTATGGTTAGGGACATAGTCTAGTTTGCATGTTTTTCAATAGTCATTCAAAACTTAATGGGTAATATAGAAATTTAATTCTTTAAAACTTTTTGTTGCATATTTTACTATTTTTCATTTATATGTGCATTTTGACCATTTTTGATATAAAAGTGCTTATTTGAATATTATTAATAGAAAAGTTTTACAAACAATTTATATGATAAAAAAAACAATTATATAGATTTCATGGGTCTGAAATAAAAGTTTAATGGTTTTATTTATATGAAATTAATTTATAAAATTAGTGTTGTTTTCCTCATCGATCACTCGCATTATTAGAAAAAATAAGAAAACCAAGTGGAGAATAAAACTATAAATTAGGTACAAGTAATCTTTTTTATTATAAATAATAATTTTATTAATAAAAGAACTATATTTCTGATATCAAAATGTATCTGCTAAATAACAATAACTTTAAAATTATAAAAGTATTCTTCATTACTATTAAACTGCTATTTTAAATGTTTACATTACCTATACATAAATTAATAAATAGCGATTTATTATGTTTTTAAAATGACTCTGACAATGATTTAATTATTATTAATCTTCTATTTATATTGAACCTCAATGTGCATGTAATATTTTACTAATATACCTGATAAATGATAATTTTATACTTACAATGTTCTTTATTTTTTTCAATTTGTGGCACACATTCATTGTATGCCCTCTGTCTTGCAGTAGGCATTGCTTAATTTTGTCTCCGATTTTGCACTATTTTCACTATAATAATTAATTAATTTTAATGCCTATCCCTATATCATATAAATATTTTCATTGAGGTATATATCTGGTATATTGTATATATTACTTGTATTATTCTTTCCTTTGGCTGTCCTTCCCTTAGCATTTGACAATTTGCTAGCATACTTTTAGTGAATCATCATATTTAAATAGTTGTTAATAATCTTCATCTACAAATTAATATAAATTATTAAAATTAGACATTTAAATATTTTGGTAACATAATAATATTGTGTATTAAACCGTAGTCGTTAAGGGTTACACTATATAGAGTAGTGGTGTCAAAGTTATGGCACATAGGTGAGGTCTAATACAGAGGCATATTTAGCAATTTATAAAGAGGGAGAGAATTTAGTTTTTTTTTAGCTTTCATGAAACCCTACTTATTGTTTTATAATATACAAAATTAATTACAAAAAAATGAAATTTAATATGTCCTGCATCTGTATACATTATTAAACAAAATTTTAAATAAGTTAGGTTATATTTGTGTCAAGAATAACTATAAATAATAATAAAATACTAAAAAAAACATTATGATAAAAACAATAAAATAAATAGTAACAGGAACAAATAATATAATCACAGTTTTTTCAGGTAATGTTGTGGGTAGTGAAGTGAATGATAAATAGTTTTCACCTAATACAGAGCTATGTCAATTTATGCAGATTTAAAACCCAGGAAATTATGTCCTGGTCAAGGTTTCAATTTGTCATAATTCATCAAAAACAGCTTTGAAACAAATAAGACAACAGATGTAGCTTTCGTCACCCTATCGAGGCGAAGCAAAAACTAATTATCCAGTGGAATGACACTGAACTCAAAAATAACCAAAACTCTAACAGGTGGTAAAATGAAATTATTTATAGGAATTTTTTAATTTTTAATTTCAATAATATTTTTAAAATAGTAATATTCATTACTACTAATTTGCTATTTTAAACGACTCTGACAAAGTCTAATTATTATAAAACTTTTAATTACATTGAACCTTAATGTGCATGTAATAATTTACTAATATAACTATTACATAATAATTTTATAGTTACAATTTTATTTTTTTCAATTTGCGGCACACATTCATTGTATGCCCTCTTTCTTGCATAAGAAAATAACTGCTAAATGTTGTCATTTATTTTGCACTGTTTTCACTGTAATAATTAATTAATTTTAATACCAACCTATATTATATTAATATTTTAATTGAGGTATATATTTGGTATATTGTATATATTATTACTTACTTTTGCTGCTATTCCCTTAGCATTTGATGATTTGCCAGCATATTGCTGGTGAATTGTTATACTAAAATAGTTAATAATAATCTTCATTTAAAAATTAATATAAATTACAACATTTAAATATCTTAGTAACATAATAATAAAATGTATTAAACTGCAGTCATTAGTAGTTACACTATATAAAGTACTGGTGTCAAAGCTATGGCACGCAGGAGAGGTCTAATACAGAGGCGTATTTAGCAATTTACAAAGAGAGGAGGGTTGAGTTTTTTCTTTGGAAGATTTCATGAAAACCCCTTCACTGTTCTATAATATAATATGTTCTGTATTTGTATACAGCATAATGCAAAATCTAAAACAAGTGAAAGAATAATATTATACATATCTAATAATTTTATATTTCTGATCAATCGGCCCCCCCATTCGACATTAAACATGTTTAGACACATGTAAATATGCCAATGGTATGATTGATAATTTTAAATAACACACAAAAAATATTATAATTTATTAATGTATTTAAAAAAATTATATTTCCAAATATTTGCGGCTATCAATGTAATAGTTTCTTTTTATTAATATAAAAACTACATTCACGATATCAAAAAATGTCTCTGCTAAAAACAATACAGAAGTCGCAATATAAAAAGAAAATTTAATTTAGTACTACGTACAATATACTAATTACTAAGTTTAAAAAAATATTTAATTAGAAGAAACTATTTTATAAAATAATGATAAAAATATTTTTTTTTTTTTTTGGCACGCGAACATGTATTTGCCACCTCTATAAAATACGTATGTTATGTAAAATAAATGCTAATATAAAAGTAATGCACAGTGCGCACTGCACAGTTTAAAAACTGTATATCCTACTGTACTGTACTATATTATACTTCTTTTTTATAATGAATTATACACGTGTTAGTTTGCCACAAAATATTATTATTACATATAATTAAAACATATATTTATTTAATTCTTTATTATAAAAAAAACCTTGTTGATGCTCAGGTAAAGCATAATGCGTTAAAGGTTAGGTATATTAATGAATGATTATAATAAAATATAAAATATTTATATAGATACCCCTTACCTATTAAAAAATATTATTAAAATATACAATAATTATAATATTAAATACTATATCTATACATTTTTTAACTTATTTTAGTTATAGTATACTTACAGTTTAAATAAACTAGACAAATAGCAACTAAGAAAATCGACAGACGCACATCAAATGAATACAGCAAATTGAGACATTGAGTAAATATGAATAAAGAATATCCTATGACTTTTATGGTATTGGGAAAAAATATACAAATAAGTTATATATTGTATAATACACAAATTGTTCATAATTTAGTCTGTAATCATACAAGTTTATAATATCATGGGAAAACCATAGCTAAATATATAAGAATGTCAACAAAAATTTCATTTTTGCTATCTCTGTGCATTTTCCCCAGATATGGATAAGAAAGTAATATTTCTTTATTCCATGCCATTTATCAAAAATGTATACTTCATAATCCATAATCCAAGAGTAATGGTATTACCATTGATTTTATGAAATTTTTTGTTAAGTGGTTAACCTGTTGCCAAGCCGAATTTTGGTTTGTTTACATTTTGGAAAATTTTAAATTACGTTGCTTTAATAAAGCTAGGTTCACATGAACGCGCGTATACGCGCGTTAGCACACCACAAAACGCGCGTTCACCATTCAGATGGCTGCGTGTCACGCGCGTTGTACGAGAGGGTTCTAGTCAAAAACTATATTAAAAAACGATGTATAGTACAGTTCAGACCGTCGTCGAGAATGGATGTGATAGATGCTGTGTGTTTGTGGGCCATCCACCGAAGGATGAGAAGACGCAGACAAATGAGGAAAAGAAAATATTGGATTCATCCTATTTTAAAAACAAGGCTTTCTTTTTTCAATTTTCAATTTTCAAAATTTTTCAATTAATGAAAATCAATTAAAAAAAAAAATTTTCAGTTAATCAACGTATCTATTTCGATTTCCATATTTAAAAAAATACTAGTTTTCAAACACTACGATCAAAATTCGATCGAAACGCGCGTGTCAACTGAAAGGTCCGATAATGATATATAGAATTTCAATCCGCGGAGTCAAGCGCGTGGTCGCGCGGAAATAGATTCTTGCGTCGTTATCGCGATCGACGGGCGTATACGTGCGCATACGCGCACCAAGTGAACGATGTATGAGAAACTCGTACTCTATATCTAAACACGCGCGTCCATGTGAACCTAGCCTAAGGAGTGTCCATAACATGGTTCATAGCTTGATATTAACACAAAATAGATGAAAATCATTTGATGTTATTGGTAGTATTACTCAGTCTTATTCTGTGGTATTACTCTTATAAAATATAATCAAAACATATCAATACAAATGTATTTACTATTTTTTATTTTATATATATATATTTAGCAATGGGTAAAACCATTGGTATTTTTATTTCTAAAACGTTAACTTATTCAGTACTGGTCTTCAGTCTTCAGTGGCCTTTACTAAAATTATATTAATTAATTAAATTCAAAATTTTACTTGCATCTCAGTGCATCTTATATTCTTATCTGATTATTATGTATTATAGTCTTATAGGATCCCAAGAGGAAAACATTGGATGGTGGATAGAGTACACAGAACACGGTATTGCTCACACATGATACATGAATAACTGCCTACTCAAGCTTATGTTCAAGACATTTTGATTTTTGATGACATTCACGAGAATGACTATAGAAAGATGCGTTGTCGTTTTGATGGAAATGTAGTTCCTATACTTGTGAGTATGTAACAATATATATATATTTATTATAATATTGTATTATATTAGATTTTGAACAAAGCAAAGAGAGAAATAATAGTTAATAATAATAATAATTTTTCGATTAGAAATAATAGTCCGATTACCACAAATATATAATTTTAATATAATACCCATTCCGTACCAAATTTCATCAAATTGGTACTTTATTTAACTCATTTTTAGAATTACTTAAAATTTTCCTTGGGAGAAGAAAAACTATAAAAAAAAAAGCGGAAAGGTCGATTTTGAATGATTCTCCTTCGTCCCATCGGTCCTCAGGGAAATTAAAGATTCATTATAATTAAGATTTTAATGCAATGATATTGAATTAGAAAATACGATTCTGAGCGAAACTCAATATAGTACGATATATTATACTGATAAGTCGTTCTATAAGTTACCACGTGTGCAAAGTAAAATAGCTATGAGCAACTCAAAAAAATTCAAAGTACCTACGTTTAAAATTGCATTAGTTATCATGAAAATCCTAAAATCAATTTCATCAATATTACAACTACAATTTCTGTAAATTTTGACGTTTTACCTTCCTATTTTGGTAGTTTTTCTTCTCCCAACAAAAAATGTTGAAAAATTCGAAAAAAAAATTTTATTATATTTAACTCTACCAAAAATATTCAAATTTTAGAACCTTTAATAAAAAATGTGACCTACAATTTTCAAAATATTTTGAAAATTGATAAAGTATTATATGAGTAAGCTTATAAAATGTATAAAGCCGTTAAACTTAAAATTGCAGGTAATCTTAAACATTTTTGGAAAAAATTTCAAATCTCTATACTTAGTCAGAAAATCAACCAATCGTTTTGACATTGTTTTCTCTATTATAGAATACTTATGTGAATACTCAAAAAAATTCAAAACCTAATTAGTTACCATGGAATAAAAAAAATTTAAATAATAAACCGTAATTTTGCTGATTTTCGGTAGTTTAGCTTTAAAAACTTATAAAAAAAAAAAAAATGTCGATTTTCAAATTTTTTGGAAAAATATTAAATAACATATGATTAGACTTCGATAAAATTTTTAAACTAATTAACCAAAAATTACAGGAAATATTAAACATTTTTGGAAAAATGTTCAAAATTCTATACTTGGTCAAAAAATCAACCAATCCGTACCAAAATTTTACTACATTTGTATACTACCTATGTTGTACTCAAAAAAAATGAAATGAAGAAGAACGACATGAAAAGATGTTAAGAAAATTAACTTCCAATAAGATCACAGCATTGCAGAAGACAAAGGCTTAATTAGCAACAACTTAGTGTTTGAAAGATTGTTGTCTGCATAAATTAATTTCTTGATTTGACCAGTTTCATGTCAAACCTGCAGACCTGTAAAATGAGTCATGCTATACTCTTGAGAATGTGTAAAATGGCAATTATCTTTATGTTGTGGAAATAGTTAGATTTTCTTTGCAGGAGACTAGACATAGATTTGTTGCATTATTAACTTAGCCAAGACAGAGTGGAAGATTGGCATTTTCAAAAAAAGGTATGATGGTACAACAACCTTAGGTTGGTATTTGTTTCACAGGAAATTCAGGCGCTGTCTGGTTGTGGACAATGAACATATGTCCTACATAGACAATCATACGACCTAATCTGTGACACAAATCCAGAATGGAATGCTTCGTGATGTTATCAGCTTTACTTCATCAACACAAATGATAGTTAATTATCATCAATTTGAATAATCAACAAAACATATTGAAATTTTTATTTTTTACCTGATTTGAGGTTCTTTTGACACGAAAAATAAATTTGAATTGCATTTTATCTTATTACCATGATGTGTTATAGAAGGCTTAATGGAGGCAGTCAACACTGCAGGGACTATTCATCGTAATTTGTATGTATTGTTTGTCGGAGACTGAGCGAGGCCATGCGCTGATTCTGTAGTCATGACGAGTAAAAAGTAGTGTTTGATCAAGTTATAGCAGCTGTGATGGACAACCACAACCGGATGCCAAGGTCTCTTTTTCGATGGACTAGGAAGAACAAGTAAGGCAATACTATATTCTTGCTTGATGATGGTCAATTGCAAACAGAACAGCTCTATAATTCATCGGAATTACGGTAGTACTCATGGAAAGTGGTAAATCAATAGATTAGGTTACAGTCACAAAGGTCGAGAAAAGCAACCCTTAACTTTTGTGACAAAGCACTTATGTATCCAAGCATACAATTGACAATGGTAGAAGAAATGGCCACAAATCGAACTTCTCAATTCGCTTGGTCCAACTAACTTCCACCTCATAATCTGGGCCGTGGTTTTAATACAACAGTATTTGTGTGTGTTATTTATGGTTGTGAGTTAGGTATATTAGTATTATATAGTATTATTAATTCTAACTTTTAATTATATTTTATGCATTTTAAGGCTTTATGACTATTTCGCTCAATGACTTATTAACTATCATATTATTGGTTATAATATTGTAAATTATAAAAATAACCATTTAACAATTGATTAGTATTATTAATTAAATCATTTCACAAATTGTATACGGAATTTATATGCATTTAGTGATTTCAATAATATTTATAGAATAATAATAACTTAATTGAACTTTATACAGCTATATTATTACATATTATATTGCAAATAATAGTTATTATTAATTATTATGATTTTAATATTTCCATTTTGTATTTCAATATATGCTTGACCAAGTTATAAAGAAAAGAAATAATGATAAACTTAAGGTATGTTATGTATAAATAAAATTATATATAAAGTCAATTTTAGGTACTTATATTTATTGTATTATTTATTCCAGATGTGCCTATTATCCAAAAGAAGAACTGAATAATAATGAGATACCAAATGTTCATGTTGAATATATTGATTTGCAATGCAAAGTAGAGGACCAGCATGAATAAATGTATGTAAGTAGAGAAAATTGACACTCATGAACAAGTAAAGTAGATTGACGTCCAAAAAGATGACGTGATTAGCACCAATTTGTTGTTTGAAAGATTATTGACTGCAGAAATAGGATCTCCTGACGTGATCTGCTCCGTGTCGGACCTATGAACCTATAATATGAGGTGTTGTGCCATGCCCCAGGTACTTTTCTCAAGAATGTGTAAGACAACAATTTCCGTTATATTGTGAAAACTATGTTTTGTTAACAGAGACAGAGCCATGAGACCAGTCCTATAAATGTTTTCAACAATAAATACGATGGTACAACAATCTGAGGCTGGTATTCGTTTTGTTTTTCTCACAAGATATTCTAGTGGTGCCTGGACGTGGACAAAGAGTGATTATCTATGGACATAGACAAGCATACTATCTCATCAGCAATAAAAATCCATTACCATACGGTGTTGACAGCTTTTGAGATCAATTTGAATCGTCAACATAATATATTAAAATATTAATTTCTTACCCATTTTTAAAATATGTATAAACTTATGCACCTGGAAGGCAAATAAAACATATATTTCAGATAAGAAGAACTGAATCTGGTTTCTGCATGAGACATCACACTTACCGAGTACTTTAAACTCAACAATTCGACCAGGATGTATGACAGTACGTGTATCACGACATACCCAATCATTACTGCTGGAACAAATCGACAATTGTGTGGACTCATAGTTTAAGATTTAGTGATTGAATAATATGGCAAATCTATAGATTCCTATCATTTTCATTTTTCATTTCCCATTTGTTTGCAGACCTGAGGACCGAGGACACAATGCATAAAGAGATTGCTCAGTAGAAGTAGTCCTTCATGACACACTGCAATAACTGTGGAGATTTTCATCGTTCTTTGCGTTTACTGTTTGTTGAGTCTGAAGGAGGCCATGTACTGATACTGTAGTTGAATGACAAGCAACGAGTGATGCTCGATCAAATTATAGAGGATGTGATGGACAACCAACCGGATGCCAATGTTTCCTTCGTCAACGGACCAGGAGTGGCAAGTAAGACGATGCTGTATTCTTGCCTGATGACAGTCAATCACAGACAAAGCAGCTCTGGAGTTCAACAGAATATTGCGGCAGTAGTCTTGGAAAATGGTAAGGCAAGTTAAACAGGATAGGTTACAGTCATAGAGGGCTAAGAAAATCCAGGTAGCAGTGCTCATCTTTTGAGACAAGGCATCAATATAGTCTGGCGTACAGTTTACTCGAGCCCAATGTACTTCCACCTCACATTTTGACACTGATGATATAACAATACTGCTAAACACCAAGAGAAATGTATAATATGGTACCAGGATGGTCATCGTAGAACTAAAGCTAAACAATTTCAGTCAGGTTCTTGACTAGCATGAATCCACAGTTGACATTGTAATCTATTGCATGCTGCTGTAAACCATAGAAGAGGACAGAATGCTATTCATAATGCATTGGTAGTTTCCCATCAGGTTGGCTTCTCAATGACAATAAACAAGTTGCAGGGTGCAACTTTCCAACACGTAGGCATAAACCTACCTTCGCCAGTCTTTTCGCACAGAGTTTTTGTGACGTTTTCCCAAGTAAGAAATGTGGACTCTGTGAAGATCAAAACTCACAGACCTGAAGAATTAATAATCACAAATAATTTGATATACCATGAGGTATTTATGTTATATAGCATTATATTAAATACAATTATATCTGTGCCCAGGTGATTACATTAAATGTTAGCAGATTTGCTACACACATTTCATTATCTAATGCTAAATATGTTATATATGTAGTTATCATGATATTCAGTCAGGCGCACATGACAGTTGACTGATTGTCAATTTGGTCATCACTTTTCATGAATATTTGTTCCTGGAACATATAAAACTATACTAAATTTAAGTTGTGTTGTTAAGAAAATTAATTTTATGAAGTACATTTAAACAACATTTAAAATTACAATAATGTAAACAACAATGATAGAATCAAGTCATTATTAATTGTGAAGAAAAAATAATTATATTTATAGTTATAGTCAAATCCTTATCATTATAGAGAAAACGAAAAAAAAAAAACAAATTGATGACTATATTGTTAGATATATTCGTATAACATAATCTCTAATATAATAAAATTAATAATAATGAACACAATATACAAAAAAATTTTATAAATGGTATTTTACCTACTATACCATTGATTTACTTTGATCTTTTTAGTCTCAAATCTAACCTCCCACATTCATGTCAATTTTACTTTAAAGGGATGTTGTATAAATTGTAAAATAAATAATGTTATCTAGATAGTTATTTAGATATAATATATTATATTAAATAAGGTACTCACATTATCAAGTGATCCCTAACAATGTGTTATTCCAAATTTTGTTGTTGGTAAAATATTTTGAATAAACATGATCGTAATATTATAGTATAATTATGTTTTAGATATTAGTTTTTTTACCAAGTTGTGTTATGTTATTATTATTATTATTATACTTATTATAAACACATAATATTTACTGAATGTATGTGAACATCACAAGCCTTCTAGAAACCTCTTTTTGTTATACCTGTAATTGAATTTAGTAATATAATATAATTGTAATAAGTAAATAAATAATACAATAAATTGTAAATATTAACTCCGTATTTGCATAATTATACTATAATACTATATAATCAAAATGCTTTTTCAAAATATTGCCAATATGAAACTGGCATTAATGCAATGTTAAGCAACACACTATAATGCAAATATCTAATCTAGTATAATATAGATCACAGCATTAATTATATAATCTATGCGACATCCCTTTAACATAAAATAAAACATGAATGTGAAAGGTTAGAATACAGACAATAAAAAGATCATTTCTGCGAAGTCTAGTTAATCAAAAGTACAGTTGGTATATAGCACAGAAGTAACAAATTAGATAACTTATTTTACAAGTTATATACATCCTATTAATGTTTATAGATACTCATATTAGAGGTTATATTTAAGACTAAAATATATCGTCACGGTGTCAAAGTTAATCAATGATACCAGTGGGTTCTAGGAACTCTATGATATTCCTAGGTTTGACTTTGGTACAATAGGTGTTTACTTTATAATGCTATTTTCTAAAATTTCACTTAATGAAAGTTTGACATTGGGAGTCACTTTTATAAAACTTGTTACTAAATTACCATTGGGCACAGGTAACAAATTGTTGAGAAGAAAGTTGGCAACCTCCACGTGGTCCTTGGATTCGCTCTTAATTTGTCAAAATGTAACTAATGCCAACAATTTTACAATTTAATTTTCACTATTAATTTTATTTATTTAATTATTATGTAAATTAATTTTTCATATATCAGTATTTATTATATTATACAACATTTTAAAATTAATAAAACTAAATATATTATTTCATATTCTTTTATGTATTTAAAATATATTTTGCTAATACAAGCAAATACTAACAATATTCTAAAATATTTAAACTGATCCAGATTTTCAGCAACCACATCATTGTATATTCATATTATACTCATCGATGATATAATACTTAAGAATCTGGGTTGCTTAGGATAATGAATTATTATTGAATCACCCTTGACCTCGTTTCCAAGAAAATGATGAAATGTATAACACTAAATAATTTTTAAAAAAACTTTGTTATATATTTAATATTTGAACTTTTTATTGGATTTCTAAAGCCCCAACTATGGAGATTTCTAGAACTTTAAATGTCAAACCATTGATGAACAACAATCTATATAAATTCAGCAGTGGCCTTACTGTTTTCAAATTCTTTCATTTTTAAGTTTCTGCCAAAATCTATTGCATCTACAACACTTGAACTCAGTGTTCACTTAATGAGTCAACTTAGTGTGCAGCTCTATATTCACTTTAATGTGAGACTGCTTCTATTCTGTGTTTTTTAGTCAGGTTGTTACCTGCATGAGGTTATTCAGTTTCTTGAAGATTAACTAATTTCTCAATGTATGACCAAGCAATTTTTTCTAGTTTATTGTTGTAAATTACTCCGTTGAACTTGATGAATTTCTTATTAGTTTCAATTTATAATAAGGATTTGATAAACAATGAACAGCCATCAAAGAGTCACTTGGATGTGGAACATGTTTTTAAGTAAAGATAACAAATCTGCTCCAAAATGTTAGCCATTAAGAAATGGGATTTCGGTTCATCAAATTATAGAATTTCAATATCTATGGGAATAAAAAATATGTATGTATATAACATAAATTTTAAAATAAATTCATTTAATTTTTACCAATTTCATAAAGTTTTTTTAATGCTTCTAGAATCAAGTCTGCTATGTCCTGTCCATTGAGTTCTCTGTGAAATAATTATGCTATTGAAACTTTCCAAGATGCATCAAGTACCCTTGCCACAAACATCACCAAAACTTGTGTAACTGCTTTAAACATAGGATCACTTGTAATTGAATCCTTTCCAATATTACTAAACCTGGAAATGTTTTCCACCCCAATCTACTTTTTCTTTAATATGCTTGTTATCCAACATCATCGTACAATTAACTTATTATTACAAAATCTATATTCCTAAGACTTAATTTTAAGAGATTTCATTCACTTGTATTTCAACCATGATCTTAGTGTTGTTTGTTGAGGTAAACTATTAATTTTATATTAAATATATAATAAATAATTTTTCATTATATTGTCTTTTCATTACAATAACTACAAGATTTGTCATTAGAGTCCGGATTTGTATGAAATTGCATATTTTTTTTATTTTTTTTTTGAGATTATGCAACTTGGTGGATGTAAGAAATGTTGATGTTTTGTTAAACAATGAATGCATAGGAAAAAGTTGCATATAAATGCATATTTTTAGACGTTTTTGTAAAAAAAAATTTTTTTTTACATTTTTTTTTATTTGAATTAATAAGTGTTAAAATATGCATGATTGATGATATTGAAAATGTCAGTAACCTGTTGATAATATTTACCAAAGAAATAATGTGCAAATGATATACCTAATGTAGTGATCCTACAAGTACACGTTCTACGTTAAGCGACGAAGTCAGTGACACTGTAAGATGTTGCAATTTACTTTTGGTTGAATAGAATAAACTTTAAGACTTTTAAATTAATTAATTATAAGTGAAATTTGAAGATAGATACTTATTATATCTACCTAAAATTTAAGTAACGTGCACAGACGTCTTGACGTTAAGAATATAGTTCAAATCTAAAAACTAAGTTAGTTTACATCTAGTATTTATATTAGTAGACCAAGGAAGTAGAAAGGATGTTTACTACTACCAAATCTCCTCATTGGACCTTCTTCGGATAGTAGTACCTAAAATGTTGTTTTCGTACTTTGTTCCAAAATGATGTCACTCCTTTAATGGTCTGGTTAAACTGTGTAAACAACTTGTTATTGTAAATCACCAAATTTTTATATTGTCTAAGAGATTGGTTTTTTTTTTAAACCCGGGGATATTAATTCGCTCACTAGTAGGGTGCGCTCTGTGTGGAATAACAACAGCAGTTGTTATTATTTTAAAAACATAATCGTCATTTTATATTATATAAATATATATATTATTAGTAAACCACCTGGGTTTACTACACTAATAATTTGTTTAATAAATATTGTTTGTTAAGGGAGATGTCCAGTCATAATTAATGTGTTTTCTTGACAAGAGATCGCGTTTCGGACGATTTAAGGTTGCCGCACACTGGATCGGAACGGAACGGAAAAAATTAAGAAACATAATTTTAAATGAAGGCCCGCACACTGGATCGGATCGGAATCGAATTGTTTGTCGACAATATTTTGACGGATTCCGAAGCTTTCCGATCGCAAGCGCATGCGCACTTACACAAAAAATACGAAAACTCGTATACGTGCTAACTTTGTTTATTATCGTTTTGTACGTTATAGTTGTGTACACAATAATAACTTATATACTTTAATTTACTTTAATAAACAATAAATATATGTCAGATAATATGTCAGATGAAAAAATCATATCTGAAGTTGAGAAATATTTATATTTATATGACATAGGTCATAAATACTATTATGATACTAGAATGAAAGAAAATGCTTGGGAAGAAATTTCAGAGACCTTAAACGAACACTTTAACAATTTAAATATATTTAAAAATATTTATATAATGTAATATTATATATTGTAGTATTACAATTTGTACAATATTATAACTAGTACATTATAGAGTGCACATTATACTACACGTGTCTCACAACTTATTTAATTCTCGGAATCCAAAAGTATTATAAAATAATAAATCAAGTTTGTTGTCTTTTAAAATTACGCTTCAAAACATTTTACACTCGGGGACAAATCCCCGTCTTCACCCCCCTAGTTACGCCACGTAATAATAAATAATTACAACTGCATAATGACCGAAAAACATATATTTATCTAGATTAATTATTATTTAATTAATATTCTCATTGGTTAATAACCTTTAACATAAAGATCGATGTGACAGAGTTATATATATAATGCAGATTAGATTAGTTTATTGATTTCGACCGTCGAGCACGGGCGATAAGATATTTATGCCCGTGAAATTCCTACTGGTTCCGACACAGTGTGCGGACAAAATTCGTTTCCGTTCCAAAGCGTTCCGATGATATAAATTCGTTTCTGTTCCGTTCCGATTCAGTGTGCGGCAACCTTTATACTACTACTCCTTCCCGACCAATAATACAAATATACCTGTCAACCCTTAGTAATTTATTTTTGTTTGACTTATGTTTAGAAAAAAAACTGAATAAAACCAATATAATGTGGTTTTTTCTAATAAATAGTATATTATATAAATTAAAAACAATATTTTTACATTTTTACATTTTTCATTTGTTTTAAAAATTTAAAAGATATATACAAATGCATATATTTTGAATAAAAGCATATTTCAAGTTTTCAAGCATATTTACATATTATTTTAAGCTTTTTTACTGCATATAAATCCGTACTTTATTCATCATAACTGGTTATAACCTTGTAACAATTAAGATAATTATCATATTGATTAGTATTTAAGTATTAAAATGTTTCATTCTGTACATAATAATTGTAATTCATAATATATTTTACTTCGGAAAATATTGGTGTAGATGATTTTCATAAATTTGTATAATTTTTAAATAAATTGACATAAATATTATTATTAACAAAACAAGATTAGGTGAAATGTGGATGTCAAAATAATTCCATACAAAATACAAGGTCTTTGTTAAAAGTTGCTATTTAATTCATGGAATAATCAACTATAATACCGATAAAAATTAAAACTAAAATACCTCGTGCACCGTCACAGATCAGTATACTAATTACTAAGTACACGATATGTCCCTTAAGACTGTTCTAAATATTTCATACAATCTTACAACTACACGGTATTAAATAGAAGTGGCGAATACCCCCTATTACCCACCCGAATACCTATTTTTATTTATAATAATTAAATTTACAGAAGTTATAAACAAATACAACAATTTTATTAACTACATTTTAAAAATAAATAAATTTCAGTAAAAATTATATATAATTATTTCTTCCATAAATTATTGTTTAATCCATATCATGGACTTGTATACTTACAAAGTTACAAATATATAAGTCCATTTCCATATGAATGAAAGCAATAATGTGACATCCAAGGGTATTTCACGTAACGACTCCATGTTTTGGTCTCGTATTCTTTTATTATGGAAAAAAATATATATGTATATATATATTGATCATTTTTTGTCCATGTGATGGCAGTAAATTTTAAAACATTTTATAATAGATTCAATGGCTATACGCTTATAGCCTTATGGGTAAATAAAGCATTTTGATTGGCAGCCTGTCATAATCCAAATTAAACGACGGGTAACGAAAATTTTAAAAATTATATAATTCAATCTATTCTGTGACGTCACCATCAAAATGTTCTTATTTTTTCCCTATACCATCAAGATATCATGTCTCTATTGGATGTCATCTTACCCCGGTTGAGAACCATTGATGTAGAGTATAAAAAATGATTATAAAATAAATCTATTCTAAAATCAAAAATAATAATTTATATTATGTCTCGGATATTGCGGTATTTTAATAACTATATACAATATATAACAATAATAGAAAAGAAACTAAACAATTCAATGTATTGTATCCTAATATACTGTGACATCCGGTCATAAACCGGTTAGACACATGCACACATACGTGTGACTCATCCGTAAATCACAGAATTGTTTAAATTTGTTCACTTTTTCTTTGGATGCGGTATATTCTTTGATGGTATAGTACAAACTACAAGAGATCAGTGTTGCCAGTCGTACGAACATGTTCGTTTTCATACGAACATATTTTAAAACGAACATTCGTACGGTCAAATACGAACATTTTCTATTTTATAATGGTTAATGGCTATAATAATATAAATTATATTTTTTATGGATTTCCGCCAATGGTGGCATCCCTTGCAATGATTAAATTTAACCTATACCTCAAAACATTAAAAGGGGTACGTTAATTTTTTAAAAAAATAAGATACTTCGTACTCCTGCGTTCACCCTTCACCACCTCTCCTATCCTAATAAATAGCATTTTTTTTTTCTTGCTCATCAAAATTATACCGAGCGTAGCAAGGAAAAATTTTTTCATGGAAATACGAACATTTTTTGTAATACGAACATAGACGAACATTTTGCGTAATTATCCGAACATTCACATATTTAAAACTGGCAACACTGCAAGAGATTAAACTTCAGGCTTCAGTACGTTTATGTAAGTGGCACGTTACGGACGTTGTGTTTTTATTTCTCTGACATCAGGTTTGAATAAAAATATATTTTCAATCTTCATTGATCATTGTAAAGTTTTGCTTTGGTCTGTGTGACGTGCGTTCTATTGTAACATAATTTATTAATTTCCGCGTTGTAATCTGCAAGTAAGGAAAATGTACAGTAATTAATAAATTCTTTACACTAATACCTTTGATTAATTATACATAATAATATAATAATTGTATAATTAATCAATGCTAATACCTATGTCCTATCGTTTGTTTTCGTTCCCAAGATCTTGCACTTGATTTGTTCAATATTTACGATTATATTATGCTAAAATGCATATAATACTCTAAAATACGTTCGCACAGTAACGGATATATTTTTGCCCTATTAATTCGATTTTTCATAACATGTCGATTTACCGATATTACTCTATTTACTTACACAGGCGCAACTAGGATAAAAAATCTGGGAGGGCTAATTTTCTTTACACTTTCACCCATAATTTATATTACTAATATTTAGTATTTTTTTTTCCCACATTTTATTTTAGAGTGGAGTGTATCAGAGGTACATAAATAATTGAAATAAAATACAGTATATTAGTTTAAATTAATTTTATTAAAGCAATTTGCCTATCTTTTTGGCATAATATCAATAATTGCTATAGTATTAATGGAGTTAGCTATGACTATAGATTATATATATATTATAGATCTCTTTCAATATTTAAAATTGATAGACATCTAAATCTATCTTGTCCCATACTAGTCGATAACCAACTCGATCCGTTCCATTGAAGAAAATGGATGTTGACATGTAGCAAAACTTAAGGATATTGTTATAGCAACTTGTTACAACTTAAATTAATTTGGTTAATAAATGTTTTACAAAATTTTTCACACTATCAAATTCAATTACATTATTAGTAGATTTTAAACAATTATATGCAAAATTCATTTCTGATCAATTATCAATTGAAATGTTTAAAATTATTTGGAAATGTGGAATAAGGATGTTATTTCCAGTTGGACTTCAAAAATATTTGATTACATAGATTTACTTATAATATTTACAATTTATATATGTATAAAAAACAATTATCAGTACAGCTTGTTTAATCTTTAATAATTAAAGTTCATTTCGTTTTAAAAATTGAGGGGGCTGTTAATTATTGTGGGGGGGTTAAGCATTAGTTTCGCCTATGTCTATTTCATTATCTTAATTAATACCTATAAATAATATTAAAGCCCAGTTTAAGTAAAAAAATTGTTTTCAAAAATGTTAAGAATATTAAATTATTCCTTTTTGTTCTTTATAATGGTAATTTATGAGATTTGACAATACAATCTGTCAAGTCAATTTGCTGATATTATTACCTATTTTTCATTATATGCCTGTTTTTTTTTAATCTACTTTTGAATTTTTATTGGGGAATAATATATTATTATTTAATCCGGTAGATGATTATATAAGTATGTATAATTTAATTCATGTTAATTTTTTTTTTTCATATTTCAAGATATTATGACGTCAAGTGATCAGACAATTTCTTCCATTGTAAGTTTAATTTAAAATTATAATTCTATATGACTATATATATATATTATATGTGATTGCTATGTATAATATATATATATATATATATATATATGTATTATTATTTTGATTTCAGGACTATAATGCACATTTGTTATGTGTTGTGGATGATATTTGTTCAGCTTTCATTTTAGACGTTGCAGTGGGTTTTGCGACGCATAAAACCAAAGTCAAAAGTATCCCTATAATTGGCACCAAGGGCACTAGACTCTTGAAACATCATAGAGAAGCATACAAAAAATGTTTTTTAGATATTTCCCCTATCGTATTTGTAAAATGTAATCGGTATGCTGGTGATCATGGTGTTGGCACTAAAGTATTAGCAAAAACAAAGATTCCCAGCAGAATGATTATTCGCGAGCTATACGGTCGTTTGTGTTTGGTAAAAAATCAGTCATTTTTGGTTCCAGGTGAGAACGACTTTGCAGTTGTTCGCAGTACGACACGTGGTAACACTCAATTGTGGTTAGGTCCTGCGAGCTATGTGAATCACGATTGCGAAGGCAATTGTGAAATCATCAACCTTAGCAAGGACAGTGCATACGTTCGAACAATCAGACAGGTGGATGCTGGTGATGAGATAACCATTAACTATGGCTCGGACTATTTCGGCAAGGCCAACGCAGAGTGTGAGTGTCGCTCATGTGAGGTAAAGGAAGCCGGTAAATTTGTCAACAAGCCTCAAGTTTCTGCTCCGCACTGCATAGAGTTCCTGAATTGCGCATATTGCCCTGCTAAATTTAGATTTAAGTCTTGGTTAGCAAGACATCTCGATAGTCATATTTCCACCAACACCTACAGCTGTAATGTCTACAGAAAGGAGTTTTCTTGGAATCATGCTCTCACACGTCACATGAAGTGTCATTCCGACAAAGTTAAAAGGTTAACTTGTACATCATGTAATTGTTCTTTTTCTAGGCAACATGATCTCAAATTGCATGTGCTATCAATCCACTCCGGCCTCAGTTTCCCCTGCATGAACTGTAAACGAGTATTCAAATGTAAAAAAGAGTTGCAGTACCATCAAAATAGGGTACATACGGGTGCAAAACCATATGCTTGTAAAGAATGTAACAAATTTTTACACACCGTTCGACCGCAATAAGCATTTTAAATCATCTCATTAAAGTAAATTTCTTTAATAAATTTAAATTACTTATTTACTAAAATATAATTCTTTCGTTGAACCATTAAAGACTTTTTAAAGATTAGGTTTAATTTAGTAATTTTATTTTATCATGATTCAATGTATATCTATGACAAGTTTTTTTAAAACTTAACATATTTTGTTTTATACATATTCATAATACCAATATTTCTACCCTTATCCCTTATATGGTAAAACAATATCAACTTTAGATTTTCAAATTAAACATAACTACATTTTCAATATTAAATTCTAAACATAGTTACTATTTTTAATGAAATTCAATTAATATTTCTTTTGTAAATTTCTAAATTATAGACGTAATGAGTGTGCCGCAGTAATATCTTCATTGTAATTGATGTATTATGTAAAAGTAACTGTATACTACCCCGTCACTACTTTAGATCGTTAATAACTTAGGAAATATTAATCTGATTTTATAAATCGGCACAAATAAATTTTCATAGATATATCCCTAATAAATTTAATATTTGTATTACTTATATATGTTACCATTTAAAAATTAAAAGTTGATATAAATTTACTATAAAAGGGAAGGAAAACGTTTTATATTTTTAAAGATATTTGCTCGATCATGATTAAAAAATGTTGTTTAATTTATAATATATTTTATGATATTATAATTACGATTGTTAAAAAGGCAGGATGTACTTCCTTAGGAAGTTCACTTATCACTTAGGATGTAATTAGTATGTAGATATTGACGAGTGGATTATGCCTAATGGGGAAACCACAATATAAAAAAAAAACGCGCTAATATTACTGTACCTCAACGGTGGTGTGGAAATCAGTAATTTACTTATAATAAATAAATTTTTTCTTTTTCTACAATTAAGTTTTAGTTATCATCATTCATATCACATTAAAAATTACAAAAAAGAAATTGTACTATAATAATTTCATAGAAACTATACTCAGTTCAGTGAGAGAACGCATCTTGGCGACGACCACCACGTAGTTGGAGAATTTCGCCTCGAGACTGCAGAGCTCTGTTATTTGGATGCACGAAAGAGGTGCGTTCTGTCGCTGGACAGAGTATACAATGGATATTTAATATAGATTATAATTATTAACTATATAAGGAATACATATTTTTAGATTAAGTATTTCAATAATAATTCAAAATTCATTCCTTTTTTCATTTTTGTTTTAATAATTTATTTAGTATACTTAGAATATTATAATGGTAAGTTTAATGTTATTTAGTATTTATCAAATATTTTTAATATTGTAGAACATAATATTTGATATGCATATGTGTTAAAAACCATATGTATTAAATTGTAGTGTACCTTATTATAGGTATTGATGCAACACTTTGTTCTTTAAGGACTACCAATCGAGGCTTGACCAAATTCATTAAGAGATTAAATTTGTTAAAAACATACAATGGATTGCAGCTTAAAAGTACTGAAGCGACTGGAAAATGGACATACTTCACATTGATTACTATAATCTGTTATGAGTTTTATATTTTTAAATTATTAATATTTTGTAATTTATAAATTTACTTGCATTATTAATATGAAATTCACAATAAATATTACTTTGTTCCTAACTGTGATCAATAATTTCTGTATGCAAATTTATGCTCACATTATTAACTATAGTCGGGCCGCCAGTAGAACGCTACTGGGCGGCGATCAAAATTCGTCCGTTCTCGCGCACTCCCGCCATTGAACCCTCCAAAACGCTGTCCGCCGTCAATGTTTACGGCGGCGACTAGGTGATAGAGTGGGAGAAATTTGGGTACAAAACCGCGGAGCTCTATCATTTAGATGCGCGAGCAAGTAGTGTTCTACCGGCGGCCCGACTATAGATAATTGAAATTAATAATGTCTCTTTTACACTTAATTTAAAGATAATAACTATTATTTAAGTCAATGTTATCATAAATGTTAATTGTTTTATATGTAAACAAGACTTTATTTACCTTCTGAATATTGGAATTATTTAGCATAAATTGGAATATTTCTGAATATACTTTAAAATATATGTAGTTACGAAGTATTAATTATTGTTTCATACGTTCATTAACCTCTGTAGTGAACCCACAAGCAACATATTCTATCTTAAATGACAGATGACGAAGTCAGTGCAGTGCCACTGTAAGATTTCGTAATTTACTTTGAGGTTTCATAAAATAAACTTTATTTAAAAAACATACACCAAAATTTGTTGATAGATACTTATTGTATCTACCTCGGACTTAATTTATGGATGAACTTAAATTTCTTCAAAATCTAAACTTAAATCTATATACATACAGTATTTATATTAGTAGATCAAAATTTACAAATAGTTAATTACAATGTTGTTTTCGTACATTGACTCAAATCCTGGTCTTGACCTTTGATTGTTTGCTTAGAGTTGTAAACAACATATTATTGTCAATTTCCAAAATTATTAATGAAACTAATTATACAAACAATTAATATTCAAATAGGTATTGCTACCAAGTCAATGTACCTAGTTGGGTTCACAACACCACTTATTGTTAATTATATTATATGTTAAGTAGGTTAAAATAATAAGAAAATTATTATGCAATATTTATATTTTTATTCATTCAAATCAATTAAATCCATGTAATTATTTTTGCCAATCTGCCATCTAAAATTAAAAATGTATGCATTAATATACTGTATATATCAATTATATATAATAGGTATTACATATATTTATATTGTATCCATACATATATGACTGTCTAAACTCTTATTCATTTATAAATTTAAGACATACATACATAAATAAGATGAAAAAGAAAAAAAATAGAAACATGGCTAATAATTATAAGAAATAAAAAGTTAAGCCTTCATTGGCAAGCAGCATTAGGAGTTAGATCCATAATTATAGGAAGAAAAAGGAATTTACGAAGTGGATGTAAGAGTGCTCGTACACGGAAATTAATGATTGATTGTAGAGATAAGTTGGTATCACGCCTACAGTTGATACAGATATAAAAATAATATATATTGTAACTGAGTTTTGCTCAGAATCGTATTATTGAATTCAAATTAAATTATAATAAGCCTAGAGCTGGTATATACATAAAATAAATGCACAGAAAATCTACAAAATACTAGTATCCTAACACATACCAGATATCGGCGAGTGAATTTTACATACCGCCATTAGCTCTAGATAAACCAATTTCAGCCTGGAAGGTCATTTCTCACAAATTTTAATATATGAATTGTTAATTTCTATGAAATTAACTTAAAAATGTATTAAATAATATCAGTTCTAATTACTTGGTAATATTTTTGAGACTATATTATTAATTCATAGTTTTGTAACTTTTTTGTTTTGTCAATTAATTTATATTTTAAACGTTACATTACCCATAAAAAATAAATAAATGGTGATTTTTTATGTATTTTAAATGACTCTGACATTGATTTTATTATTATAAAACTTCTATTTATATTGAACCTCAATTTACATGTAATATTTTACTAATATAACAATTACCATTGATTATAGAATACTATTTACATGCAATGTTAATATT
Organism: Eriosoma lanigerum; assembly: GCA_013282895.1. Classification (NCBI taxonomy): domain Eukaryota; kingdom Metazoa; phylum Arthropoda; class Insecta; order Hemiptera; family Aphididae; genus Eriosoma; species Eriosoma lanigerum. The sequence goes on along the minus strand of CM023357.1, from coordinate 4,437,770 downwards.
TGGCGACTACTTCTGGGATGCAGCCATTATAAAAGTGCTAGTGTAGAAAGGATACAGAGTGGTACCCTTGCCATAGGTAGATGGGTTATATGGGGTATGGGATGCAAGGTGGTGGAACCCCCGTCATAGTATGATGAAACATGTGGGGCAGCGGTTCTCAACCTCGGGTCATGTAGGTTTTTATCGTGGATCGCGAAAACATTTTGACAATTTACATATTATATTATTTAGTATTTTAATAATTTTATTTTCAAGATAAAAAAAATATCTGAAATATTTTTATAATATATAAATATATAAATGATCACAGTGCGGGCTGTGAGATGTATGCAGTCATAGTTTGTTCTCTAATAGGTATAATATAATTTCTGTTTCAACCGGTGAGATATCGAGACAGAAATCCAGTTTCCACTGTGTTGACTTGTATTTAAATTTAAATATTTGTATATATTATACTAAATACTTGTTTTATTTAAACTGTGCTTATATACATTTCTTTTATTTAAATTAAATGATCTAATTCTATAAATTACAATATAGAATATAGATATTGCAGTCCATACAATCAAAACTCAATTAGTTATCACAAAATTAAAAAGTTTAAAATAATGAAACCGTTATTTTGTCGATTTTCCGTCATTTTTTGGTAGTTTTACCCCAATTGTGGCAATCGGAGCATTATTTCTACCCATAAAGTGTCTTCATACATATTGGATAAACATAAAAACAAGGAATTTCCTATGTATGACTCCCATATGAAATGGTCAATATAGAATATTGTTAAAATGTTTCCACATTCAAACTGGTGGAGCAGATGGGATGTTAATGATCTATTTATTATTATTTATGAATATAATTAGACAGACAGAAACCTGTTTCAAATATGCTGCCTCGTGACACATTATAGGCATGCAGCCGTAGTATTAAAAATCACATTGACGATTGACTGTTGAAAATGGAAACATTAATATTATTAACTATTGTAAAAAAAAGTAAAATTAATTATGTGCCAATTCTCACAGCACCACCCTCTCGGCAACCAGTAAAATATAATATTAGTAGCCAAATTTTCCTATGCTGTGAGCTAACTATTCTATAATCAATGTTATTACATAATAATAAATTTACACTTACATTTTTTTTTTAAAAATTTAATTTGCAGCAATATGCCCCTTTTTTGTAATAACTACATATTTTTGTCACTGATTTTGCAAATTTATCTAAAATAAAGTATAT